>APFE030245351.1:0-10515 GCA_000404065.3 Pinus taeda
TTTTAGACTATGTCTATTTTTAGACATATGGATCATGTCTATGGATTGCAGGTTGCTGTTTAGAGATGATTGATCAAGTTGGAAAAAAATTGATGGACTTCTATTTTTAGACCACAGCGGAGTGACTGCTCAGTCTAAATATAGAACAGTCAAATATTATTAGCTCATAATAATATTTAGACTATAAACTTTGTCTTATTCTCTTGGAGCACTTCAGGATGAGCTACGGATGTGGTACATGCAGATCCCAGAAGGAAATACGTGGTTACCTATGGGATGACTAATATTTGCATGCAGGACTTCAGTTAGAACTCAAGTGAGTTGAGTTTAATGGACTGGAGGTGCAGTTGATGGAGTTGTGTTCAGTTTAGCTTTGTTAATCTGGTTGTATTTAGTCTAACTGGCAAATAGACTAGAGATGAGTTGGGTGAATTAGTTATTAATTAATTCACAAGTTATTAACTCATAATACAACTAATGAATACATCAGTTAACTCAGTTGCATGTCAGTGCATGTTCAGTTCAGCAGGGACGGGTGTTAAAGGATCAAATTGCTATCAGATGTGACTATAGTTGTGCATGATGATTTGCACAATCAGAGAGATTGAGTAATGCCAATGAGGATTGCGTGGTTCAGCCAAGGAAATACGAGTTTTCTTCATTCATTCATTAGTATTCTCTTGCAGGATTGCGCAGTTGAGGCAGGCAAGCAGTGGAAGAGATTTGGAGATCAGATTTGAGTTGTATTGTGTGTAACAGAGGTGGAGATACTTGTGAGAAGTATTATGCTGTGTAATGTTACAGGACTCAATCATTAATATACAGATAGTTGGGGTTTTTAGCGAGATGCTTTCCCCGGGATACATACTGTGTTAATGTGTGAATGCTCTTGATGTTTTATTGTTATTGATGTTGTTATATTGATGATCAACGTAGAGGAGCTTATGTATTGTGTATGTTTTCCGCAATAGTACAAGATCAGGATAATATCCATTGAGTATGTGTTAAATTATTCAAAATTTCTACAATTGGTGTTGCGCCAGGTACCAATTCGATGGTAAATTCAATAGATCTTTTTGGCTACAACCCATGAATTTCATCTAAGAAAACATCTTTGAATTCTCACACCACTGAAAAGTCATCCAAAGTATTTTCCTTTCTATACTTCTACTTAATCTATTATTATCATGTTGTCTTTGGTAATTGTAGCATAGTTTTTTCTTTAAACAAAGGTTCTACTTTCAAGATCACATAGAGGCAATATTCCCTTATGCATATCCATAAGTGTGATTTCAATTAATAAGATAGGAAGAGAGACACTCTTGTGATCATGATTCATTTTCTTTCTACCTTCAAAAAAGTATCATATATACATATGAAAAAGAGTGAGACTCAAACCCTTAACCTTGTGTCCCAAAACAATTGAGCAAACCTTTTCCATCCACAACATTTCCATCACACATAAGCATCATTTATCTTGCAAATAAAATACGTTTAGGTACTATGAGGGAATTTCATTATCTTCACTTCATGGCTACTCGAACTCGAGACATGCTTACCATCAATAATACTTATTCTTTATATTAATTGCTAAGCCCTCATATGATATGATATGTGAATCCCTACCTAGTGCAACGCTTTTACTATGCCCATGATTATTAATTTTTTGTAAGGCATGGACATTCAATATTGAGTCGGACATGAATCTAACTAGAAACTTTCCCATCTAAAGTCAAATACACTACCATTTATACCCTCTCCCATGGTCACATATGGAATTCTTGATAGGTGGGACCTGGGTTAATGTCTCGCATACAACTCAACACCATGACATATTTATGTGACAGGGTGACAAATGGATGACTCAATTAGAATGTGGAATATGTGCATCAGTTATGGTTATGGTTTAACATCCTTACTCGCTTAATTAGCTACTCTCTCATACTTGTCATTTGACATTGTGCTTACTCTCCCTTGACAAAGAGCTTCTTGACAATGGTTAGGGTTTTAAAATTGTTATTCAACTTTCTAGTGATTGATGATAGTTATGTTTCAATAGCGTATGCTTTCCATTCCACTCGATGGATGTGCCTCAAGCTACAAGAAACATGTAAATTCACAACTTCTAATTATTATTATGTAGAATTATGCTATCAAGATTTTATCAATCTTAAACTTGAACTTGACATTAAGGAATTTAACTAATAACTTCTTTTGCGTTTTTACATGAGCCTTTTGAAAATTTTTTGTTGAACCATACTTTACTTAGGTCTTTACAAGTCCTTCAAGGAGATTTTGAAACACATACTATTGGTTATTAAACCATTTAGGGTTTCAGAGCTTCTTTAAGTTTCATAGAGGGAAACTTTGTAACAACACCCCCTAAACAACATCTCCTTTGACATATTATGTTAAAGTTCTATGCAAGGGTAATAACTAGTTCAGGGTTTGGAAGTTCGAGAGAAATATGAGCACAACCACTACCAATGAATCAAACCCATGACACCTAGGATATCATATCCCTCTCTGAGTGCCTTCACACCTTTGATATGTATGAGTTAAATTCTTACATTCCTTTTAATTTAAAAGAGGGTTTTTCTTATGTATTATCCTCTTAGGGTTTTTTATTATTGTTAACATAAGGGTTTCCTAATTGGAATTCCTTCGAGGGTTCCGAAGGAAGGTGCACCTATTGAATTAAACCCTTGTCGGCTCGTTGTCAGAGCTTGACGTTATTGACATGACTAACGCTAATTTATATGAGGTATTGTACCACCACTTTTTTGTTTTGCTATTCTCTATTCCTTGACTGCTTAGTTTCATTTTTGGTTCTTGTGAACTTATTTTTAGAGTAACGGGTTTCATACATGTCAATGCCTTATTTTCCGGTTTTTAAGTTATGGCTTTGAATGAATGCTCAATTTCCTAACTATCCATATTCTTCCAATAAGTCGTTCAAAGCGAAAATTGATTCTAGGTCATCGCGTAAATTCATTGTCAAATTTCTCAATTCAAGAATTTCTTTTATGGCTTAGGAATTTGGTGAGGGTACTAAAAAAAATTCTATGTTTTCATTATAACAAGTTTTTACCCCAAACCGCAACTCAGGGATTTTATCAACATAGTACATTATATTCACCTCTCCAAGAAAAAAATACCTTAACATCATGTTTCTTACATACATATTTAAATGATATGGAGAATGATGTTTATTTTTTACCTCGACAACTACTTCTTTACAACTTTATTACTTAGGGCTTCTGCATTCTCAATTTTGAGTTATGCTATTTTCTTTAAGGACACAATTTTCTTAACTCATTACTTTGTCTTTTGAATACTTTGTTCAATTTGACTCCAGAGTCTCTATGGTAATATATATGTTTTTAAGCAAGCTTTTGAACATTTTCCTTTTTTCATGTGTATTTAGTCTATGTAAATATTTTTAATTACATAGTTATTCCAATGCAACCTTCACGTAGAGTATCTATGGTTCTTTCTTTAAAATTTTTCTTGTACATCTTTATTTTAACAACATGTACTCAATTAATCCTAGAATGTCTAAATTTCCATCAATAATTCCTATGTTAAACACTGAGCTGAAGTCTAACTATGAAATATTCTCAGTAGACTTTGTGTGGAAAGGGTAGCTATAGGGTACCTATGCAAATATGTTCTATAACTATCGGCCATACATAAACCAGTGAGAAAGTAAAGCCTTTTGTATATGTCCAAAACAATTCTAGCCTTCTACTATCTGATGCAAAAAAAAATGAATGAAATGCTTCGTCACGTTGCCCGTGGACCCACTTTAACAAACATGAAATACCTTTTGGACTTTGATGGTTAGGTAAATTAAATGGTTGAAAATCAGTCTTTGACTGTTACGTCACAATAAAAAAGGTTGATGATAAGATTCTGTACATTGCAAAGGTCACTGTGCTTTAAACTTGAGACCAAGAACACGGTTTAAGTATCGCAGACAATAATAATGATATTTCACTTACCTAGCATACGACAAGTACCAGCTGGACCCTAACTAATTGATTGCGAAGAACTGTAGTCTACACACTGCACAATATAAATGTGTTTTATACCGGCATTGCGCATTTCATATTAAACAATAAACAACGCCGCGTAGTAGGCACAGTCATGCATTTAAAATGAAGGTGAATGTACGCGTACACATATTATTAATACAATGGCGAGCGACCACGCCAAAAGAACCCCCTCGACTTGAATTGGCATTCCAATTCAGATATTCCGCCAATCTTCAAGGCAGAGACAGCCCTAGCTAGACAGACGATTGCCGTGGCTAATCTTTTGGAGGAGAAAATTTGGCAGGGGGCAGCATGGACACGAAGGAGCAGAGTCTTTACATCGATTCTCAACATGAGCCTAAGAATCATTAAGTTGCTCACTGACAACTTATTTCAATGCAACGATCTCACATACTTTCATAAAATCCTTAAATACAGTTTCATTAAGCATATACTAGCAATTGTCCCAAAAGGTACAAAGAGAGGCCGATAGGATTAATAAATTAGAATTGTTGAATTTCTCTAGAAGAGATGTTGGTTCAAGTCTAACGGATGAGCAATTTGAGCTGGCTAAACGTCTTCTAATTGTTTTTTTATTATGGTAAAATTATATTGATAATTCATTGGTTTTGCTTTCAATAGCTTCACAGGGATTTGAAGAGCAGGTATAGAATTGCTTTGTGGGATTTGATCTTAAAATCACTGATTTGTAGATATATACTCAATGAAATGTTAATTGGTTGAAACCCTGCACAAATGTTTGATATAAGCAAATAAGGCGAAAAGGTTGAAAGGCTTAATTGGTTTGTGGAAAACCTCGTTTTCTTGCACTGGATTATTGTGCAATTACTTTTCTTTAGATGTTTTGCTTATATCTATATTACACTGAACACATTGAATGTCTTATTTCATTTTAGAGTAAGTTAATTACCCAAAATTAAGAAACCTCTATAGATGGCCAAGCATCTACAAAGCTTTCTAGTGACCAAGGCAATAACCACCATGACTATCCCCTACCATTTGACAATGTTTCTCTACCCAACCAGATAGAATACTTAGAGAGGGAGAAGCAAGCCAATTACACAAATAAATTGCCTTTGGAAAGAATTATGCACATACATAGAGCAAAATCCAAATACTCTACCAAGAAGAAAGAAAGTTGTCCACACAAATTTGTTAAATGGATCCACTTTGTATGCTCGTTCAAAGTGAAAATAATGAAGAGTGGTTTATATGTAAAGGCAAAGAAACATCTCACGTTTCTTGTCTCATGTAATGAAAAATGGCTTTATGTAAAGAAATAAACATTAAAAATTAAGAAATCTTGATGAAAAATTAAAAAAATATAAATACTCGTTTGTTTAAGTGGAATGCATTTGTAGACATGATTTGTATTGTTAAGACACTCTTAAGTGTTAATTTTTTGGTTTATTTTTCCGCCTTACCATGGGAAATTGAATATTAACAGAGTTGAATAATTGTTACAGATAATTTTATATTTCCACGCCATTTTTGGTCTGGGAGAGAGAGCATTGATAATTTGTTGCAATGATCATATGTATGTAATTGATGTTTCAATTTGTTATAACTATCATATCATATGTCTGTTGTCCCACCGACGTCTATGTAACCGGCATCAGTAATCCGGACATTAAAATTCCATCCCTCAAGAGACTATTTTACCATAATCCTAACAGAGGAGGTCTCACGGAAGCTTAGAATTAATTAAGTGAATTCATGGTGAAAATTATAAAATGCAGCAGAAATTGGAATATGTAGACATAGATAGCGAGAATTCACAGCAAACATTCAATTGTAGATTCATAAACAGAGACAAAACCCCTACCTGATCAGAGTTCTGAAGGTGGTGGCCCACTATTGCCTGAGTCCTTGGGTTTTGAAAATTTACATGTGACAGTTTCAAGAGGACACATGCCAACTGCTACCTTTGAGCCAGAATGGGAGGAAGATGATGTATATTTGAAACATCAAAAGGAAACATTGGGATGCTCAGGTATATTTTGCCAGCCCATTTCCATGAAGTCCATTGAATTTTTTTAAGGTGATCATTACTGATAATTGGGAAGGCATGACCATATATTATCATCGCTTGTTTTCAAGCAGGGCTGGAAATCGACATTCAAGGGAAAATAGTCTACCTACAAACATGAAGAGTTTTGCGCATATTTCTACGGTGTCCAAAGAAAGTAAGCATTAGAGTATTCACAACTGCTTAAACTAAAATTAAAATTTGTTGAAGATATGATAATTCATTAATGTCCAACAAATGATCACATAAGTAGGTCAATGGAACTGAAAAAGAGTACAATCAACTGAAAAAGAGTATAATCAGTATGATACAATGTGGAAGTGCAAGCACAGCTCTTAGAAAAGGCTGAAAATAACATAAAGAAAGAAATAAATAAGCAATATCGCTGTTGTGGCACACAAATAAAAGATCATGGCACAATACAAAATAATCAATAGCCCTCCAAGAAAGAATGAGTGATATAAAGTGATTTTCATTCATCAATGCTTGCTGCTCGTTATAAAAAGCAGAGGGAATTCCTCTTTTGAAATTCTCTCATTATGCCTCTATGCTTGAAAATTCAAAAGCCAGTTCTCAGCATGAATTTATTTTAGATAATTGAGGTTGTTACAACATTCAAGTTCTAAACAATGTTCATTTACTCCATTACTGTTTCAAAAACATGCAAGCAAGTAAAAGCAACCGACTTATATAAAATGCAAAACCAAAAATTAGAAGCTAAAATCCTTCAATGTTCTATGGAAATTTAGGATAGAAAATGACAAAGAAAGTAGAGTGCTCTCCTACAGGTCCACAAAGACTACAAGAAACTTGAAAGTAAATAATTATCTTAACGTCCAAGAATAAAGATAAGCAACTCATGGGCCTTGTATCCCAGTGTATTGCCAAATAACAATTCAAGGTATCTAGAAGTCCCATTCTTCTTTTAACTCTGAAGTGTACTTGGATGGATGGTTCTTCATAGCAGTTTAGCATTTGTGGATCAGCTACATCATACTGGCTTTACAAATGGATGTTATATGGTTTGTCACAAGTCAGAAATGGTTAAGTATAGTATGTGGAACTGCGAGGTTACCAAAGTTTTAAGGACATGGATTGCTGTTGAGAAAAGTACTTTTGTTGCCCCTCATTAGAAAAGGGTCCTTTCTAGGGATAAATAGGTGATATGAAAGGTAAAAAGAGTGGAATCTGATCAAACTGATAGGCATCTCCTTCTTATGGAAAAATTGGAATCAAGAAACATTTCACAAAGGAAAATAATAAATTGTTGGGATAATTAACAACTTTTGGATCAGAACTGGCTGTGTAGATCACAACAATGAAAGGGCACTTTCATGAAAGATGTCAATTTCATCAGATAAGAGAATCGGAACTAAAGAAGACATGCTTGCCAAATAGCTGGTTTCTGACGTTTATAAACAATAGTTGGAAGGGCTAGACAATAACATTACAGGAACCAGCATTCAATTCTCAACACATTTCTGCGTAGGTTCGGAGAAAATTTGATTCTCAGTTCCTACCGACTTGAAAATTCCCAATCCTCTAAATGCCAGTTTCAATGATATATGGTGTTCAAAACAATACCGCAGATGAGCTTCAAATGCGTAAAGGGAGTTGATAAAAGCAAGCAATGGTATTATCGAACATCGATTTCAGAGTGAGACAAGGTACACTTTCATTAATATCCCTCCTCATATTTGCCTCCACACCCCAATTCATTTCCCCATTTTGCCTGCCTGTCTTAAAATCATCCTCAATCCCCTGTCTGAAACTAAAATCCCGCGTTTCTCCCTCAAAATCCATTACTACTACATTGGGCCTGCAGAGCTACTCTCGTCATTCCATCAGTATGATACAATGTGGAAGTGCAAGCACAGCTCTTAGAAAAGGCTGAAAATAACATAAAGAAAGAAATAAATAAGCAATATTGCTGCTGTGGCACACAAATAAAAGACCATGGCACAATACAAAATAATCAATAGCCCTCCAAGAAAGAATGAGTGATATAGAGTGATTTTCATTCATCAATACTTGCTGCTCTTTATAAAAAGCAGAGGGAATTCCTCTTTTGAAATTCTCTCATTATACCTCTTATGATTCTAGTCCAAGAAACACCTACAGAGCTTAGAAGCAGAAATTTCTTAAGATTCTAGTCAATGATACACCCATAGAACTCAGATGGAACAATTTTTTGATTGTGGAAATCATTTGAACCTGAATAGATCTCTTATTGAAGTGGCTCAAGTCAGCAAACATGGCCTCTGCACCTGATTTAAACAAATAAAAGGCCAGCTAAGGCAATGTCTCTCTTACTAACAAGTGATTAGAGGATATATACTGAGATATGAAATTAGTGTTTAACAACATAAGAAAAGATATTGCTTTGACTTGAAAAGGGTAAACAAATTCAAAGTTTTAAAGCACGCATTATAGAATATCTTGAATTGAGCACAAACCTGTTACACATAAGAAAACAGCTCCCAGCCTCACCCATCCTTGCTTATGATTTTCAGCAAAGAAATAGAAATGTAGTGAGGTGACAATGCCTTGAATACACCTGGATAATGTGCTCCAATATTATAGGCCCCAATAATGGCTGTTGAAGAGAACCACATAACCATTATAGGGGAGAACAGGGAGCTCACTTTGGATGTACCGAACTTTTGAAGAAAGAAGAGAAATACAAGAATTACAACTGATACCAATATAACAACATCTGCGTACAAAGGAGTCAAGAATTTTAGGGATTATAATGTCTAGCAGGGTTTTCAGGGAATCCATAATCAGCAGTACGCAACAAATTATATTTCAGACATACGAATACTTTGTTGTTATTTAATAGGTTTGAACAACTCTCTGAATTGAAGGATATAGACTTTAGAGTTTAATGCGAAGATGCTATAATTTTGTATGTCCAAGGGTACATTATTGCTCTATATATTACTTACCCTGGCTCATTTTTGGGTTCTTTGACTGGATTCCTTGAATAGCTGAGAGCACTGCCCAAGTCGAAAATTTGAAATAACAAGAGTAAGATATAGTTGGAATGAAAGCATCAAGGAAGTGATTTTATGGTTCAGTAAAGTGAATAATAATATCTAAACCTTGATTTTTAATCCTATATTCAAAACCAACAGACTACTTTTGGAAAAGGATTGCGAATAATAATCTTTACTGGAAATTTCACTTATTATTTAAAGAGTGTGAATTGGTTTGACCCGAGGTTAAATATAACCATGTGGTTATTAGGTCCTTAGGTCCTTACAGACCTTCCATTATGATCCCAGCTATTTGAAAGAAAATAGTTTAAAGTCTATTAGCTTACTTTGGCATACAACAAAGAGAGGGCAGGCCCTACCCAGATGGGCCTGGGCTCATTAGCGAATTTCATAAATGGGTTATTGTCGGGACACTAGGCTTCCCTGGTTGGGATTCTCAATTCTAGACAGCATTACCACTAAGACAACATTACCACTAAGAAAGAAGAAAAATACACAATTTCGATGGAATAAACTCACTGTACTGTGAGTCAATTGGGGGTATATCTGGTGGTTGGTGGTCATGCACAATGGTTGTTATTTCCCCAACCAAATTCAATTTCTCATGTAAGTGACATGATAATGAGAAATATTGTGATAATAGTTACATGTTTATAAATATTGTTGTATTGATCTTCACTCTCCCTCTGAAACTTGAGAAAGAAAATGATTTCCCATGAATATTGCTGTATTGATCCTCACTCTCACTCTCCCCCTCCCCTCCCCTCCCCTCCCTGAAACTTGAGAAAAAAATGACCCCTCCCTGAAACTTGAGAAAAAAAATAATTGATGAGAATATAGATTGACTGACTTAAGAACGATGAGAATAACCAGTGTTGAACCGAACCACCTAAACTAAACTCAATTTGCATAACTCAAAATATTTTATTAAAAAACAATTAAAAAGGTTTGAAGTTACCTTCCCCATGATCATCCGCTCGGAGGACAATGAAAACATACTTGACCAGAGCTATCAATGTTAGGGTCTAGAATATGAGGCTGAAAATCCCCAATATATCTTTCTCGTTTGGCATTTCAATACTAACAGAAGGGCCAAGGGCCTCACACTTCAAAAAATTTCAATAAACAACACTAGAAGGCTCACCACAGCCAACATTTGAAAACATTTTACAATTTGATGAAACCTTCTTGATGGTTTCATAAACAATCTCGAGAGAACCCGTAAATCGCAAAGAGCAGGCAAGGTACGCCAAAACACAGAAAGATACCACGGTATCATTCAGTTTCCAACTTGCAAGTGTTAACAAGGCATTGCTTTTATTACATAGATTCATTCAAATGGTGTGAATTGCACGATTTCAAAGTAACAAGGTTTTCTAAACTTGTCCTAATATTGCTTTATATAAATCTCTGGTCAGTATATATCTAA
>APFE030245359.1:0-11646 GCA_000404065.3 Pinus taeda
GTAAAGGTTGGTTTCCTTCTTGTTGGGCACACTCATTACCATATTGATCAGATGTTCAGTCGTTTTTCAGTCACATTGAGGAGGAAGGAAGTTGGGAGCTTGCCATCACTAATTGAATGTATTAAGAAATCATACATGCTAGAGCCTAGTTTTGATGTGTTGGAAGAAACTATTGACATGTGAAGGTTTATTCTGGGATCATATGGTGAGGGGAAATGCATTGAACAACTCAATGACATTAGCTTCCAACATCAATTTCGTATCCAAAAAATTGATGGGAAAACACTAATATGGGGCAAGGAGTATTCAACTACTACAGAATGGGCACCGTCATCAGGTTTGAAATTTTTGAAGTTCATTCCAGATCATCCAATATTTGCATAAAAAATATTGTTATTACAATCAATTGGTGAAGTTCAGAATGCATCCAAACATAATAGAGATATAAATTATTCTGATTGCCTGGAAGAAATTAAAAAATGTATTAGATATACATATGAGTACTTTGACATTGCTGATTCAGTTTGGTGGGAGTCATTTTTCAATAATCAAAGTGATATCATTTCAACAACAACAATTGAACATATACCTTTGAAAAATCCATTTATTTGGCCACAAAATGTGTTGAATGAACATGAGGAAATAAACATTGTTGAACAGCAACAATCTCAAGGTATTATTAATTCTTCACAGGCAGAGGAAAGAGAGATGCATATTGGTCCTAGAAGATCTCATGCACAACGTGAAACCATGGAAGACCTTTACAGGGGTTCAGTACAAGATATTAAGGAGGGTTGCATGATTTCAGTGCTAGCAGATGGAGATCCCAATGGCTATCCATTATGGGTTGCTAAAGTTATAAAGGTCTTTATAGAAAATGAGGATGTTACAAGTGTTGAAGTACATCGGTATGCCACAAATACACACCCATTCAATGGTGTGTATAAGCCAGAGATGGTAGTTGACAAACAAAATGGCGGAAAGAGAAAAAGAAAGGGTACAAATATAAATCACCGCCACACAGACATATTAAAATTGGAGGATGTTGACAAAGAAAGGAACTCTTCGCTTCAAGATGATAGAGATTCTGAAAATGTTGTTACCAGAAGGAACAGTGTTGAGATGAGAGCCTGCTGAATCCAGTCATAGATCTAGAAGAATTTTGAAACCTGAATTGTTGGGCATGCATGTGGACTCAGATGGGGCACTCCTTGATGAAAGAGAAGAATATGGAACATCTTCGTCAACATCCAGTCACTCATCTGAAGATGTGAATTCTGATGGTGTGCAAGAAAATATGAGTGATTTTGAATAATTGTTGAAGACAGTTTATATAACTGATGTATGCATCGTATCTTCAAATAAAATTAATAATTTCCATATGGTGTTAAATGAGAAGTTATGAGGCATTTTTATGTTGTTGCATTATATGTCTTAACTATGGTAATTTTTATTGTTTAAAATATCTACAATGAAATATTAAATTAGAGATATAATGTATGTTTTAATCAATATACAAATAATTACTTTTGAATTCATTTAGTGATGCAATTTGTTCATAATGTCATGGTTTTTTAACTTTATAGTTGAAAAAGTTTCAATTTCTTTTGTATTTAGCATGTTATGGTTGAAAACATGTTGAATTTATACTTAGGAAAGAAAAATGATATTCCACCAAAAACATTAATGTGTTTTTTTCCTCATAAACAACTTTGTTTGGCACATAAAAATTTGGTTACCAGTATTTTTTAAAAAGTTTGAAAATTGACCTTAAAAAAAAATCATTGTTCCAGTATCATCACTTTCATTTTGAAGCTATATTTTGCATGAAAATTTCATAGTAAATTTCGTAGTCATTGCCATTTTTAAAACATGTTCAAAATTGATGCCTAAAAAATAAAAACATCGTTCCAGTATACACACTTTTCGTTTTTAGCACTGTTTTTAATGTCTTTTCGAGGTTTTTTGGTCAGAGTTCCCATTTTGAGTTTATAGTTCCCGTTTCAAAGTTTACATTGTTAAACACCAAAGGAGCATGGAAAATCGCAATCAGAGGTCTGGGGGAAATCACAATCCTACATCCTGCAAGTCTCATAGTACCGCAGTCATGCAGTCCTACAGTCCCATGATCCTACGGTCACGAAGTCTCGTGAACCCGCAGTCTCGTGATCCTGCAGTCCCATGATCTCGCAGTCCTGCATTCTATAGGTCCCGCATACCTCATCCTGCAACATTGTAGTCCCACACACTCGACAACCTTGCATTATCATTGATTTGCAATATAATGTTAAATCGTCGGGGAGGGGATGATTCTATTTAATAAAGGAATTATTTGGAAAAACAAAGGATGGGCCACCACATTCTCTCTCCTCCATGTGGTAGTACGAAAGAATGACGGTCGGTGATTGACGGTTCTCGGCTTATCGATTATTGACGATCGATGGGGGTCACCACTCGAAAACATTGTAAATCGCCGATATTGTGGTTTAGTGCTACATCGCTGGGAAAGGCCGAAATTCATTTAGAAAGGAAATGCATGTGAAAATAGGGTCGGACATGTCTTTTTCTCTCTCCTCAGAGTTGAAATGAGAACTGATGTCATCAGTGACATGGCAGTATGAAGGAAACATGGCAGTACGAATGCAGACATGGAAGTACAGGTGGACACATGTCAATTAATTTCAGCGTTTTTGGGGTTCCTATGGGGCCATTTTTGGGTGGCACATGTCACCACTCACAAGGTGACACATGGAAGTGATGATGTCACCCCGATATTGGAAATCGGTGATTGCACGAAGTGAAGGCTTGTTCTTCTATTGATACTCCTCCCTGATTGCGATTGCGATAAGGAAAGAGGACCCCCCGGATGTGATAAGTGATTGTGGTCTATTTTATAAGGATTTTGTATCTAGGAGATCGATCGATGCGGCATAAGGGGAAATCAAAGGTGATTCAAGTTATAAAGGAAAATGCCCCCCAGATAGTAGTTGAGAGCCTTAGCGCCTGAAGGGCTAAGCGCTTGGTCACAACCCACAGTTAGGTGATATGAATGAAAAGAAAGGGGCTGAAAGCATGGGGTCTAAAGGGCAGTCAAAACTCGCCTGTTTTCATATTAGTGCAGTGTTAAAAGCCCGCGTCTGAGAGTCTTCTCTGTTACATTGTAATATGAAACCCCAGGTAGATCAAGACACTGATTGCATTCAACAGGACGTTTAAGGATGAAATGATAGAGTCGGTCCCGACAACAGCTTTGACAGAGAATCATGGGGGATGGCACATTCAAACCAAGTGTGGGCGCATCCATGAGAAAACTATTATGCAACATGCCTCCAGAGTCGGCATCGAAACCATTTAAAGGAGAATAGAAAGTAAACATGTGAAGCAACATGGGAAGCACACTATGATAGAGATAGGGCCTAATCTGAAGTTTTCACAGGGACAATAAAGGACTCCTTCCTCCATTCTTCGTCCCATTTCTTTTTGACTTTCTATAGTTTTCTATTTCCAAGAAGGGATTCAATCCTGATTATAATCTTTAGCTGGTGTTGTAGCTCCCCGAGACAACTTTGGATTGCTTACAAGACCAGTGCCTGGGCACATCTAAATTGGTGTGTCTCAAATGATTTACAAGAAACTTGAGACATAACTTATGTTCTATATATATCATATATATATCGGAAATGGATTGGTTCATTTACCCAAAGAAATAAGAGATGGATTTCTGGTACTTCTTCATAGGCTTGGATCTCAGAAATAAGCATAAAAATAGTGGATGCCAAGTGTTTCAAGGTCTTACAACTTAATAAGTTTTTGTAGAGAAGATGAGAGAGGATAGAGAGAAGCAACAACTCATCACATAGAGCATAATGATTCAAGAATTATACACTTAAGACATAGAGCTTGAGGGATTAAAGATTTCTATGCTTATTTGAATTACAAGCAGAAATAGTGAATTAAGGAGAAGCTGAAACCCATGATTCATGTGTTATAGATTTAAAAATATAATTTCAATAGTCCTTAGGGGCATATACATAAACAATGTTGAGAGAAATAAATCTGTGAAATAGTTACAAAAATTTTCATTAACATGTAGATACTAATGAATCCGTGAGGGAGATTGAAATATTTCCAACAATTATAATTAACGTGAATTCAAGGAAGAAGCATGAACATAAAAAAGAATTTGACAAGGGGAACACATACTATAATAATTGAAGAGGTAATCACCACTATTTCCTTGATATTATGAAAGGATCTACATTAGAAAGAGATATAGTGTGAAAATTGTAGGTAGTCTTTTCTCTAGAATTTCTAAACCTTTTCTTAGTCTTGCTTTCCCCTATTTATCTGGAGAGGGGAGCAAGAACCTACATTACAACAAAAACATATATTGTCTAGATTTGGCTATTTGGTTGACTAGCCATATTAGTGATGAATGACACTATGGCCTAAAACTATTACAGAATTAAAAGCCTCATTAAAAGGAAGGCATGTTACATGACATCAAAATAAATATTAGTCAGATAGAATCATAAAATTGTCTTACTGCCCATCTCGGTGATAGCTTCCATTATAGATTGCAGTTGGCTCACTGTATGGCCTTTCATGTTGCTTAAGTGTCCCCGTCACTTCTGCCTTTACTACTAGGATTCCTTGTTCTATCAAGTGGGGGTTGGGTCAACTGTAAGTGTCTGTCTTGGCAGTCTTTTTATGTATAAAGGGATGGGGCTCCATGTCGAGCCATTAATCTTCTCGAGCCCTGTGTACTACTCCAATGTTGTGCCATGCTCCATTTAAGTCTTCTAGCTGCTGGCCAATCTGCCCATTAAACCTTTGTACTGCACTATCAGTGCCTTGAGGTAGTGCATGATATGCATTCCAGTTTAACAATGCAGTCTCGACTCGATTCACTACCAGATGCACAATATTCTGAATCCAAATTCTCTTTATTAATAACTCTTTTCAAGTTCCATCCAAGTACAGACCCGAATTTGCCCTGCGCACTCAGCTGCAGGGGTCCGTGCACTCAGTTGCGGACTCTACTAGGCCTCTGGGCACTTAGTTGTATAGCCTCTTCCTAATACTACGACCCAATACACTTCAGATCTACTTCTATCCTCTAGCCATGCCTTCACATCTATCCACTTGCTTGTTCCAAAACTTCTCTCTTTACCCTTAGAGCCTCGCTTTATTTATACAATCCCATGGTCCATGGACCATGGGTAGGCTGACTCAACTTTACATTATTTTACAATTCTTAGGGCTGACAACCCTATGACTCATCCTAGAATTTCACACTCTGCGCTCGTACTTCACGAAGTCTTTACATTACATTGACCAAAAGTTGGGCTTTAAGCCCCAAAAACATGTTGTGGGGGGATCCACTGCCCAACAGGCCCCCAACACAATCATTGTGAATCATCCCGAGTCACTCTGCTGGTGTGACGATCTTTACGAAGTCCATCCAATAGGTCTCACGCAGCTTGGGTGTCTACAGCACACTGTTTCGTTGTCTGCTGGATCTGCTCCATTTCTACTCTTGAATCATTTGCGTCTGACTTGATTCTCTTCTTTGGTATCATCTGCTAGTGCTTGTATTTATAGTCCCGCACCCCTGTCCGGCTTCTCAAGTCACGAAAGTTGTGCTTTGGTCAGTTAGTCAGATAGCTGGCTGACCCATGTAGGGCTTCAGGTGACTATCGTTTACTTTTTTTGGGAAGGGTTCCCCATTAAGTTTGACTAGCTAGACCGCACATCCATCTGTGACCTCTTTTACCACATATGGTCACAACCAGTGCATTCCGAAATTTCCCAAGAATTTGTTGAATTTACTGTCGTATAGTAGTACTAAGTCGTTGACCTTTAAGGTGTACACCTTGATATGATGATCATGCCTAGCCTTTTCACGCTATTTTTGTACCTGCTGATGAAATTCCGATAGAAATCATTCTTCCTCGAGTTCTTATAATTACGCGTGCCTCTTTTCCAAGGCTTCATGGTCCGACATGCCTGCAAGTGCTGCTATTCGCAAATTGGGTACGATGTATTCCATTGGCATGATAGCTTCCATGCCATAGACTAACCTGAATGGTGTCTGACTCGTCAATTTTTTGCATGTGGTTCTATATGCCATAATATGGTAGGTATGCAAAGGTCCCAATCATTTCACTATGCATTACATACTTTCGTTAGCACAGTCTCCAGTATTTTGTTGAATGCCTCTACTGTCCCATTAGCTTGCGGGTGGTACGGTGTACTTTGCTGATGATACACTTGGAACGGCTCGGTGAGCGTGCTGATGGTTTTGCTCAGGAAGTGTGTTCCACAGTCACTCACTAAGACTTTTGGGCACCCAAATCATGTCAGCACGTTGTTGAATAAAAACTTTGCAGTTGTAGCGGCTGTGCATTCCTTAATTGGTTGTGCTTCCACTCACCGTGTTAAGTACTCCGTCCGGTGATTATGTAGTGCACACCCATCTTTCCCTGCAGTTTTATTGGTCCCACAAAGTCGATTGCCCATTTTTCGAATGACTACAACGTTATTTGTGGATTGAGTGGCATCTTGTCCCTTCGTGATGGCTTTCCAGTCCTTTGAGAGATATCATAGGCCCAACAGTGGGCTTTCAAACCTTGGTGCAAGGTTGGCGACCACAACCCAACGTGAAGAATCTTTTATGCAGTCACGCGTCCTGCATAGTGACCTCCTACAACACCTCCATGTGCTTCTGAGAGGATCTGTCCTCGCTCAAATTCAGGTACATATCTTCGCAGTATCTCATTGTTTCCAATTTTGTAAAGGTGCCTTGCAATGACAGAAAAGTTCGCCACGCGTACCACCAAGTCCATCTTCTGTTGGACAGAGTATTCCTTTGGTGCAGTCCCTGTGGTTCAAAAATGGATTATATCTTTGAAATGGCCATCTACGATGCACATTACAAAGAGATGTGCATCTGGTAGTCCCTCCTCCAAATTCGTTGGTTCCTCGCCTGTCTCTATTCGTGACAAGTGATCAAGTCATGCATTTAGGTTTCCTGGCTTGACTATGACTTCAAAATTATATTCTTGAAATAGTAGAATCCATCTGCATATGTGCCCCCCCAACACAGGCTTGTTCACTAGGTATTTCAACATGGAATGGTTGGTATACATGTTGAAATGTCTACCAAGTAAATAGTGTCAGAATTTTTGGAGTTTGTACACCATTGCAAACCTTTTGTGCTCAGTAGTAGATTAGTTATTTTCGGCTTTAGATAGTCTCCAACTCACAAACGCAATAAGGTGATCCATGCCTTACGCACCCTCTTGGGTGAGTACGGCTCCTAACGCAATACATGACGCATCAACATGTACATGAAATTCCACGTCCCATTTTGGAAAGACCAGAATGGGAGCAGATGCCAGTTTCTCCATGAGGACATCCAAATGTTTCATGCAATCATCATTCCAACAATATGTAGCATCCTTCTTCAATAGTTTCTCCATCAGCACTGTTATTTGAGCATAGATTTTGATAAACTTCCTATAGTAGCCAGTGTGCCCCAAAGTAGCATGTAATTATTGACATTGTGCGGTGCTTCCAAATTCAGGATAACAACAATCTTTACGGGGTCCATCGTCAGACCTTGCTTGTTCCAAAGGGAATGAGGAAGGTGCACTTTTTAAGGTTCAGCACAAACTGGTGTCGGTGACGAGTATCTAGCATCAAACGTAGGCTTGCAACATGGTGTTTAACTAATCCAAAGATAGTCCAATCAGCCAGATAGACTTCCAAGAACTTGTGGATGTATTCTTTGAACGTCGCTACCACTAGGCACGAGAATATGACAAGCACATTCTTCAGGCCAAAGGGCATTACGGTGTACTGAAAGTAGCCCCATTCAGTTGTGAAGGTTGTTTTGATCCTGTATTCTGGCACGATCTTGATCTGATGGTACTGTGAGAAGCCGTCCGTGAATGAGTAATCTTCTTAACTGCCAACTTTTTCCAATACTTCATCTGTGAATTGTGTCAGGAATGGATCATGAACACAGGCATCATTAAGCTTCCTAAGGTCCACACATATTCTTATTTCGCCTTTTTGTTTTTTCTCCTACACTACCATAGGACTCACCCAATCGGATTCTTATATTGGTTCAATAATTCTGGTTGCGAGCATTTTGTCTAACTCGTCGCGGACCTTTTTTTATACTTTGGGTTCAATCGGCAAGGCCACTGCTTAACTAGCTTCACATCCAGTTTCAGAGTGATTTTCATCATCCCTAAGTCTACAATGATCACTTTCAAGTCCATGATTTTGGTTAGGAACAAGTCTTGATATTCACGGAGTAACTCAACGACCTTATCTACTGTAGCATCATCCCATCAATCTCCAAGTGTTACATACTTTGGCTCCGCTTTTGAGCCAATGTTTACCTGCTTTGTTTTTGGCAGCGCAGTGGTGTCAGGATCCTCAGTTGGTGGTCCCCGAACCTTGCAATAGCCTTCGGTTTCTGGAATATTAATATGTTGGGGTTGTCATCATCCTCCTCTACCTGCACGTTATAACATTCTAGGGCACTTCTTAACTAGGTCGCCCATATTGGTTGAAGCATTTCCAGTGGCTCCTGAGGTATTTTGAAGTTGGTGGATTTTACTACTTGCAGTGCATCATCAATAGTATGTGACCACCAGTCTTCAAATGTGAATGTTAGCAAAAATCCCTCACACAAGACATCCGATTTGCCTATACCATGCTAGAGTTCTGTCTCAGTATACCAATTCATGGGTATGACATCCAGGGTATGGTAGAATAAGTGTACCCATTCAGGTTGTGGCTCTTTGATGAGCCTCATAAATGGGTAATTATATGGGCTCATTTTACCTCCTAACCTAGTGAAATCAACCATTCTCTTAGCCTTTTGTATGATTTTTTGATTATATTTATGCTTATATGATGAGTTGAGTTAATTATTATGCCATGTGGTCTAACATGTATTTAATTCAGATTGTTGATGGATTTCGAGGTCAAAGACCAAGATCTAGTGGTCAAACTGTAGCAATAAATCAAAGTAGACAAAGGAGAGGACTTATATAAGGGAATCCCCCTCATTTATTGCTCCTCACTTCGAATTCCCCTTCATTCAGCTCGGAGTACAAGCAGCGGAATCATGCACTAGAAGGTAGCCGAGCAAGTGAAAGATGATTGATAGTTATCTCAAGTTTTGGGGCTTCAAATGTATAAGTAGTGAGGCCTAGGGCCTCACTAGGGTCAACTTTTTTCTTGTGTGAACTCTGCTCAAATTTCGAGCTTACTATTTTGTGACAGTTTTACGTAATCTTGCTATTTTTTTTATAATGAAGATGGAATCCTTTTTGAGCTAGAACTGAGTTACCTCAAAGAGCTGAAGCTCTTGGGTTAGGGCCCAATCCAAGCAGCCAAGCTTCTCTTTACTTGTATTTGTATGCTTTACTTCAGTTTGTAGATTAGTTTGCTATTAGATGTATTTCTCTTATGGTTAAGAATAGGTTGTTTTTGATGATTTAGTAGTTTGCTTCCATTTATGCTTTATGTAGTAGGTTAAGAAGTGATCATAAAAGATTCAAAAGGCTAGCAATAGTTCCTTGGCCTCTCTTCCTCCCTCTGTGACCATGATTTGAGGAAAAGACTCTCTTGCCCAAAAACACAGACTTTCCTCATTCCTAGGACTTCTAGTGTTTGCAGCTCTCTAGTAGATTGATAGTCAAGTTTTGCTTTGCTTTAGATATTCTTTATCATTCTTGCTTCTTGATTTGCAATAGTAATTTTTGCATGCTTTCCTTTCTTACAACATTTCCTTCTATGCATCATAGTTTAGGCCATTTTAATGAAAAACTCTGTTTTTCCTAGGATGCACTCATTTCATTGGTTGTTTGATTTTCTTGGTTGACTGTTAGTTTCTATGTAGCAGATATCTTTTGGTAGTAGGCTAGCTTACCAAAAATCACACCCTCCATCTGATCCATTCCCTATAGGTCTCCCAAACCTCACCTCAATTCTGCCCTAGTCTCCTTCATTTTTCATAGAACTTCTTCCTCTCTCCTTGAGCAAACCCAATCATCTTTCTCTCTCCTGGTGATTCATGGTAGACCTTAGGCACTCTAACACCTCATTCCAACCTTCCTCCACCTTTTCCACCCACTCTCACACCCTCAGAATAGTGAAAATTGCTCTCGTCCTCCTCTTGTAGGCCTCTTGTAGTTTCCTTGTTTTCCTCCTATAGTTTTCCTGTGTCCTCCTGTAGTTTTTCTTGTAGGCTTCCTTTTGAAGGCCGAGTGTGCTAAACACCTCTAGAAGGCCACCTAAGACCTCCTAGGACCCATCCACACCATCCTACATCCTCCCAAGCTCCAAAACCTCCCTCTAACTCCACCTGTTCGTTGCCACACTCACACACAATAAATTAGATGCATGTTAATTCACATAAAAACACATAAAAATCCAAAAATATGTTTTTTGCTTATTTACTTCCAGAAATAGCATGGTTAGACGTTGTTTAACTCCTTGAGTAGGTAATGGCATTTCTTTCATGGTTTTCGTAGTGTTTTTGGCAAAAGTATAATTAGCTTGTTAATTAGAGTTTACTAGGTTTTGCTTTACATTCCAGTCTTTCTCCTTTCTGCAGTTAGAATAGCATCTGTAGAGTAATCTTTCTTTCCTTTCATCACGCATAGAGCTTCTTCTGAAATCTATAGAAGTTGGCTTGAGCTCCTAGTGATCTCACGCTGGCTGACCAAGTGACAACCTGCAGCAAGAGCTAGTACTTGTACATATAGCATCGACGATTCCAAGTTTGCTACGAACTACCAGGAGTTGCAGCATTCTTGCTGCAATACTGGCACTCACCACTTTTTGGCACTGTTGCTAGGGAAGCATCAAAGTATTCTATGACTACTGCTTTCATCTATTTCCTATTGCAACATTCAGATAATAGTTTATTTCGGCAAAAGTATACTAGTCATTTCTTTTCTTTCAGTTCTGCATTTCCTTTCTTTCCTTTTCAATTCTACAAATTTCCATTCAACAAGTTCATTTTCGCTAGTTGCAATCCATTCAACTCAATCACAATTTCAGTTTTTGTAGGTACTTTCAGTGTGGGGAAAAAGAAACAAAAAACCAACCAAACATATTTCCTTTCATGCCTCGTAGGAGTAGAGATAACTTAGGAAAATTTTTGCCCAAAAGCCCCACTACTTCACACAACCAACCTTCTCTCTTCTTCGGTGGCTGCAATTAAGAAGAACCCTTAGGTGAACAACCGGACATATTTGAAGAACCTGTTACACTGAATTTTGTCACCTTGACTATCTGCAATTCTATGGCCCCATCAATAGCCATATTGTCCTCTTTGTCAAGCCCCATGCCTTTGCTCTTCATGTCAAACTTCAAAAAGAGAGAAAGTCACTTTAAAACATGTTTATCTCTGGGTACGCAGGTTCTCTCTACCTTACCTGCGTGTACGCACTCCAAATACACTGTACCTGCGTACTGATACGCTCTGTATGCTAAAGGTTGGGTGCGTACCCCTATAAAGGTCAAAAGGCGCGAGTTTCATCTCTAAAAAGTTAATTGTGGTCACTTCTAGAGCCTTCTAGAAGAGTGTTTGACGTGTATTGAGCACCTCCAGAT
>APFE030245364.1:0-12546 GCA_000404065.3 Pinus taeda
TAGGATAGAAGACAAAAAGGTGTTGCTGGTAAAGGTGGACACTTTGAAGAATACTGCAGATGCATTGACAAAATCTGTGAGCTCTGAGAAGTTCTCTTGGTGTAGAGAAACAATGGGCGTTTCAGGGCTGGAAAAATGACTAAGCTCTTCTGTGGCCCCCTGTGGAAAGAAAACAACAAGTGGGAGATTGTTGGGTTGTGTTATATTCTTTCCACATAGTTAATAGGGGGTTTGAGGGGTACCCGTAACCCCACTTTATGGGGTCCGGTGCAGCGCCCCGGAAAATTTTGGTTTTGGACCCTTTGTTAGGTTGGGCGGACCCACCTATGGTTTTGTGCATGATTTTCGCACATGTTTTTTGGACACGATGGTTTTCGGTCCACGGTATTTGATGTGATGGGTTTTTGGTCCATGGTATTGGGCGTGATAGTTTTTCGGTCCATGGTATTGGATGCTTCGGCATGTATAAATATGTATTGTAACATTGAAAGGAATATAATGAAAAATGAAGCTGGTAGTCCCGGTTTTGGAATCCAGTGGGAAATCTTTGTGTATGCATGTTTAATGTGTTATGCTCTCGCATTTTTATTTTTCCTGTGATTTAGAATTCGTATGCAGGTAATTTTTGTACGGGGTTAAAACCTACAAATACCCACTGAGGCTATAGATGCGCGTTAGCAGTAGAGCAAGATCAGTGGTACTAGTCTTCCAATGCGTAATCTACCCACTCCCCTATATCGTGATTTTAGTGGGGTATGCTAGCAACTCCATTGGGGCTATAAACTCTTGCTCATAGTGGAGCAACGCCAGTGGCATTGGTATTATCCCAGTGTGATATCTTCCTATTGTGCTTGGCAGAGAAATTTAAGTCTAAAATCCAATGAGAAAATTTTTGTTAAATTTTCTATAATAAGGCACATGTGAAAGACATCATTAAAAGGATAAACAAGTTGGATGGTGAACATCTATTGTGGAATAGTGAATGACTTCATCAGGCTATGGATGCTCATTGAAAGTGGAGCAATGTTTGGTGGAAATTACCGTGAAGGGGTGTTTTTAAAAATCTTATGATTTACCAATTCTAAGCTCAGAAATTCTTTATCACAGAGCGTGTGTGTCTCTAGGGATATATGAATCAGGTAAGTTGTATCATACTTCTCGATAACACTAAGTTTGTTTCCTTTACTAATTTGGCAAACCTTGTCTCGACTGTCTTATTACTCAAATTATGTAGGGTTTCTTATGAGCTATTGCACAACTAATGTTAGGTCCCTATAATACTAGTGGTTCCCCCATTACTATTTTCATTGTATCCCTTATTGTTATTATTCTACCCCTATTATCCCCATATTGTTATTATTGTACACCAAAGAAACCCACTATTGTTATTGTTGTGCCCTTATGTTATTACTATTAGGTCGACTTGATTATATTATGACCCCTTATACTCCTATATATAAAAGGGAGGTTTAGTCATTTATATCACTCAAGAATTGTTCATTTGTGTAATGTAAAGGAGGTTGACCCATCGAAGAGCCTTATTTCTAAGGCGTTGATCTATCTTTTCTATCTTTTTTTGAGTTGGTTTCATAACATTTGGTATCATAGCTTTGTATTCTAGGGTTTCGCTTCTCCAAGGAGGTCATCGTAGCATTTTCGCTATAATTTTTTTATGTGATGTTTCAAAAGCTAAAAAAAACCCATTTGAGCTGAAATCATTCAGAACTTCTGGTCTGAATTTCAGAGCTTCTCTCGCTATATTTTCAGAGATATGATCTGAGGAAGTTAGGGTTTTTGCGAACTCTCGAATTACATTTCAAACAAGTGACCTGGGGAAAATTATCATAACTTTTGTTATGAGCATCAAATTGAAATTTCATTAGATGTTTCAAAAAGAGAACGACCTGTAGTTTTCTATATATCAGCTTTAGATACTAAGCTCGAAATAGTGACACGTGGTACTTCATACAAGTTCGCTCTACTAAACTAGTCTATAATCAGGTCACCCTGGGAGATTCGACATAACTTTTCCTTGGAGAATTCAATCTTGATAAAACTTGTAGGGTTAGCAAGAGGACTCAAAGGGATACTGTAGGACATGATTTCAGATATTCTAGATCCGCAGTTACAAGGATACAACAGATTCAATATCGTGATCTTACAAAGTGAAAAAAAGGTGTGTAGTTTTTTTTATTATTTTGCATAAGATTGGTTTGAAAAATTCGTTTGAAGGAATTAAAAGGAAATATTGAATAATTATTAGCATTAATTGATACCCCAAAGAAAGAAGATGGAAACTCCTAGTAAGAAACCTAAAATCTCTAGCATGACTCATGAAGAAGAGGAAGAAATGTAACATGACATATCAAAATTACAAGACCAAGTACAACAAATTTCACTCTAAGAAAAGGTAATTGAAGCCAAGATGAATGGCATGGAAGATAATATGAATGGCATGCAAGTTAAGATGGATGGCATGGATGCTAAGATGAATGGCATGGACTCTAAGATGGAAGAATTGAGGATAAATTTTCATAAGTTGCTACAAGAAATGGTTACTAATGGTGAAAGGGTAGTAAAGGAAACTCATGATGAAAACAAAAGAAATGTTAGTAATTATTTTATAGACTCTAATGTTGGATTTAAGACCCACCATGTTCCAAAAATTGATATGAGGATGTTTGATGGCAAGGATCCCGGAACATGGATACTAAAAATGGATTAATTTTTCAATCTCCATAATGTGCAAAACACACAAAAGACACGTATTGCAACTTTATATTTGGAACCAAATTAGTTTGTATGGTATCGATGGCTTTGCTCTCATAAACAAATTGTCACTTGGGAAATTTTTATGAAAGAAATGATAGCACATTATGAGGATACAAAAAGAAACACCTTTTTTAGCTAATTGATAAATCTCAAACAAAAGGGTTCAATGATGGAGCACATTGAGGACGTTCCAAAAATTGAACTTAAGGGTAAAATATATTCCATAGGAGCATAGGATTGATGTGTTCATAGGGACTTTAAAGGATAATATTCAACATGATGTTCGTCCTTTGGGAACCTGATTCATTAGAGAAGGCATTCAGGTTAGCAAGAAAAATGGAAAGCAAAATTATGGAAAACCAGGAAGCATACCACTCACAACTATAAAGATGGAAGTGTTGTTTGCCCCTAGCCTTCCACAACCTATAAGGTTGACACCACAACAATTGGAAGAAAAAAGAGCAAAAAGGGCTTTGTTACAGTTGTGATATAAAATACACTAAAGGTCATAAGTGTGCTAAGAAGAAATTATTCTAGATAGATTGTGAAGAGGAAGAAGAAAAGGAGCAAGAAAGGACAAAAGAAGAGGATATACTCCAGGAACAAAGTCTAGATAAAGAAGAAATGAATGTAACCATATCTTGTAATGCATTGGCTGGAAGTACCACTCCTCAAACCATTAAGATAGAAGGACATATCAAGAAGAAAAAGGTAATAGTGTTTGATTGATTTGGGGAAGTACCCATAATTTTATTCATTGTAAGATAAGAAAGGAATTGAATTGCTTCCTATAATCTAGCACCAGAGTTCAAGTGATGGTTACAAGTGGAGGAACCATAAATTGCTCTTGAAAGTGCCATAATATCAAGCTATCCATGGGAGAATATGTATTTAATAGCCCAATGCTTTCCATTCCAATGGGTGGTGTTGATGTTGTACTAGGAGTCCAATGACTACAATCCTTGGGTACAATATCTTTTAATTTTCAAGAACTTTCATGAAATTTTGTGCGAAAGGAAAGGAAGTTGAATTAAGGGGTATTGCAACGAAATCAGGAAAGATAATAAGCTCTAACGGTATGAAAAAGCTTCTAAAGAAGGAAAAATGAGGCATAATTGCACAATTATGTTCGCTAGAGATTCCCACATCGAAATCATCTATTTCTCCAGATCTCCAAAAAGTATCGGACAATCATTCCAAGGTATTTGAGACTCCCAAATTCCTCCCACCTATTCATGATCATGATCATGCTATTCATTTGATTCTAGGAAGTGTTCCTCCAAACATCAGGCCGTATAGATATCCCTCTTCCCAAAAGAGTGAAATTGAACGTATGGTTGCAAAAATGCTAGAGGCTAGTATAATTCAACCTATTCAAGGTTCTTTCTCTGCTCTAGTAGTATTGGTACACAAGAAGGATGAATCATGGCGCATGTGTCCAGCTTATAGGGAGCTCAACAAGCTCACTATTAAAGATAAATTTCCCATTCCTATCATTGATGAATTGCATGGATCAATTTACTTCACCAAATTGGATCTTTGTTCAAGATACCATCAAATCAGAATGAAGATTAAAGACATTTTGAAAACAACATTTAGAACTCATGAGGGTCATTATGAATTTTTGGTCATGCCTTTTGGCCTTACCAATGCACCTTCTAGATTTCAAGGTTTGATGAATTCCATTTTCAAACCCTTCCTTAGAAAATTTATGTTAGTATTTTTTGATTTTATACTAATCTACAGAAAGTCTTGGAAGGATCATGTTGAACATGTTGACAGGGTGCTCAAACTATTGAAGGAGAAACAATTATATGCAAAAAGCACCAAATGTTTCTTTGGAGTACAAAAGGTGGAATATCTGGGTCGTATTGTATCTCATGAAGGTTTTATGGTAGACCCTAGCAAAATTAAAGCCATTAAGGAATGGAAAATCCCCACATCCATAAAGCATCTATGAGGATTTCACGGGTTGACAAGGTATTATCGCAAGTCTGTTAAGAATTATGGGAGAATAGCAGCACCTATAACAACATTATTGAAGAAAGATGCATTTTCATGGACTCCAGAAGAAACAAAGCCTTCGAACATCTTAAAGAGTCAATGTGCCAAGCACTGGTCTTAGCTCAACCAGACTTCACAAAAACCTTTATTGTGGAATGTGATGCTTCAGAAAATGGAATTGGTGTTGTTTTAATGCAAGATGAACGAACCATTGCTTTCGAAAGTTGTCCAATCAAAGGAAAGTATTTACACAAAGCTATTTATGAGAAGGAAATGTTGGCAATACTATATGCACTTAAGAAATGGAAACCCTACCTAATGGGAAGACACTTCAAGGTAAAACCAAATCATGATAGTCTTAAATACTTTTTAGAACAAAGATTATCCTTTGAAGAACAACAAAAATGGGTCACAAAGATGTTGGGTTATGACTTTGAAATCATCTACAAAAAAGGGAAGGAAAATATTGTGGCAGATGCACTCTTAAGAAAGGATGAGAATGTGTAAGCATTGTTGTGCCCCATTTCTATTATCCAACCATATTGGATAAATGAAACAAGGGATGAATGGAAGAATGACGAAGAAGTGTCGGCACTCATTCAAATGATACAACAAGATCCCAATACATCTGATACATTTAGTTGGAAAAATGATTCGTTATGGTACAAAGATCTCCTATACCTATGTAAGAATTCCCAATTCAAACAAAATATTCTTATGGAATTGCACACTTCTCCCTTAGGAGGGCACTCATGATTTTTAAAAACTTACCATAGGGTTAAGAAGGAATTTTTTTGGGATGGCCTTAAATCAGATAATCAAAAGTTTGTGGCGGAATATTTGGTTTGCCAACAAAATAAAGTTAAAACAATTAAGACCCCAAGTCTGTTACAACCTTTATCCATTCCAAGACAACAATGGGAGGAGGTTTCAATGGATTTTATCATAGGTTTACCCAAGTTCGAAGAAAAGAATTTCATCATGGTGGTAGTTGATAGACTTACCAAGTATGCACACTTTTGTGCATTATCACATCCATTTAAAGCTAGTATAGTTTGTACTACATTTATGGAAACAATTCAAAAGCTACATGGAAACCCAAAGATTATTATAAGCGACAGAGATCCCATTTTCACTGGAAATATTTAGACATAATTGTTTTCTTGTATTGGTATTGAGTTAGCTCATAGCTCATCTTATCATCCTCAATTTGATGGGAAAACTGAGATAGTAAACAAATGTTTGGAATCATTTCTTTGTATCTAATAAACATATACAATGGGTCAAATGGTTGCCTCTCGCTGAATGGTGGTATAACACTTCCTTCTATACTGCAGCAAAAATGACCCCATTTATGGCACCTTATGGATATCATCCACCATCCATCACATCATATTTAAGAGAAAATTATAAAGTTCAAGCAGTGGAACATCACATTGAACATCAACAAAAATTTCTCCAACTCTTAAAGGATAACCTCACGTTGGCACAGAATAGAATGAAACAACAAGCAGATCAACATCACAACGAAAGAAGTTTTGATGTAGGTGACTGGGTATTCCTACAGCTACCACCATATAAAAAAATGTCCCTCAAGCAAGCTAAGAAGGATAATAAATTATCACCAAATTATTAAGGTCTGTACAAGGTGTTGCAAAAGATTGGTACTATGGCATACAAATTGTAGCTTCCTGTAACTTCCCGAGTGCACCCATTTTTCCATGTTTCATGTTTAAAGAAGGTTATAGGTGAAAAGCTCCCAGTTCAAACAATATTGCCAGAACTTGATGAGGAAGGAAAAATCATATTGGAACTGGAAGCAGCCACAGAAACAAGAACTCGACAGCTATGAAATCGATCAATTTTGGAGTATCTAATCAAGTGGAAGAACTTGTTATGCTAAAGATATCACATGGGAAGATGAGAATTTTATACAGAAGCATCCAAAACTACTCCAACATTGAGGACAATTCTTTTCGAAAGGAGAGGGGCATGTTAGGTCACTATAATACTAGTGATTCCCCCAATACTATTGTCATTGTATCCCTTATTTTTATTATTGTGCCCCTATTGTCCCCATATTGTTATTAGTGTGCCCCATGGAAACCCACTATTGTTATTGTTGTGCCCTTATGTTATTACAGTTAGGTTGGGTTGATTATATTATGACCCCTTAGACTCCTATATATAGAAGGGAGGTTTAGTCATTTATATCACTCAATAATTGTTCATTTGTGTAATGTAAAGGAGGTTTCCCACTTGAAGAGGCTTATTTCTAAGGTGTTGATCTATCTTTTCTATCTTTTTGTGAGATGGTTTCATAACAACTAATATAGTGCAGATTTGTTATTCTTATACATATTTAAAGAAAATTAAAATTAACTAATAAAACATTTAAAGAAACATCACATTTACATTCCAAGAGAGAATATAAAGAAGAACACCCTTTTTAAATGAGTAATATTCACTTCATAACTTCACATACTTAATATACAATAAATATAGTGAATTATGAGTTAAAAACATACAATTTATCAAAATATTTTAAAAACCAGTTCTTAAATATTTATCACATTCATATTTTTACAAAATTTATATCACAACATAATTTCTTATCATAGGGCTGCTTGGTCATAAAAAAAATATCAATCCTAAACCTAAATTATGCATCTCCTAACATTATCAGAGTCTGCAAGAGGTGTTCTTCCAAGAGCCTCCCCTATGCACACCTCTTGAACTGTATTATAAATCCCTGCAAGGAGAGCCAGTTTGTCCTCAATTCACGTCACATGTTCATTTATTCCTTCTAGTAAAAGCAGCAATCTGTCCAATTTCTCATGAAGGGTCTCACGCCTCCCTCTACCTCCACCTGAAACACTAGCCAATTTTGAGAAAGAGCTAATTTAATGCAATTCGTTACAGATAACAACCCGAGCTTAAAAGTGATGGTTCAATTATAGTGTTCGCGATTATTGACATCTTTTCCGTATTTATTACATTCTCTTTAGTATCACATCTCCAAAATTTTGTTCATGCCCTAGTTCTTACAGAGTTGTTTTTGGCATGGGGATTTCCCATCACACAACTCCCTAGCATCGTTTTTCTTGAGACTCCATAGCCCAATGGATAAGGCACCCATTCTACATTATTGATCCTCCGCGGGGGAGTATTATCCCCCAATGGAGCATGTTTTATACACAATTTCACCCTTTTTAAATTTCTGAGAGTATAATGGTAAAGCTAAAATTACGATGCTTTTAATTTTGTTTAATCGAAAAATAGCGACACTAAATTCATAGGTTTAATAGCTGATCTCATGCCTTCTCAAAATCAACAACATACAATATCTCATCGGGTTATAATCTGCGTGAAAATTAATCTTCTCACTACCCCCGATGAGCCTAAACCTCTGTAATATTCTCAGCCCCTCAATAGTCCAACACAATATCAATGCACTGATTTCCTTTATCATATATCAACATGCTCAGGCATTAAACCTATAGCCTCGACCCGATGGATCACAAATGTTTAACATAAATTGATCTAACGATCGATGATTCATATCGGATCCAAACATGCACATAAGATAATGCTTTGCTTAAACACGATATAATCTCGACTGCCCATTTTTCTTATCTTCAATGGTTATCAGGCTGCTACTCGCACGACGGTTAATCCACTCACCCCGCCTGATGGATGGGACCCTCTTTTGGTCCTATTATCACTCCAGGAAACTCTCCTACATTGCAGCTCGGAGATACCTGGTAACATATAATCTTCAATATTGTTCTTAGAACTATTGGAATGGATGATGGTTTGGATCAAGCCTGATAACCATTTCAACTATGTTTTTACTCAAGGCATGCATGAACACCCTCAGCTTACAAGGCTTTAGACCACTAATGCTCAATAGTTTGTAGATTCAATGAATGGATGGAGAATATTGACCATACCAGCAAATGCATACATAAACATAAATGAATGGCTAGCTACAAGCAACAAAATAGAATACTGACTGTACTGGCAGATGCATATATGACCACATATGAATGGCTAGCTATAGGCAGTAAAGAAGCTTGCAAATCTAATTCATCAATGCAGAGATAAGATGACAGTTATATGGAATTAGACACAAAAGAAACATGAACAACCTGTTCAAGTGCAAGCTTAGGACAGAAGAGAAAATGAACATTGAACATATAACAACAAAAGAAGCTTGTATTGCTAATGAATGAAGATGAGAAGCTTGAGTATCAAAGTCCCATTAGTCTCCAAAAGTTGAACCCTTGATACTTCTAGTTTTCAGCCTTTTATAGGCCTTTTACAATGTTCTTGATCTCTCAAAGGCTCGGAGTCTTAATCTGTCCTCTCTGTCCCTGTTAGGCCCCTATACTACTAGTGTAACCCCTTAATTTTATTAGTACAACCCCCATTATTATATTTTTGTACCCATGTAGTCCCCATGTTGTTATTAATGGCCCCATAGAAGCCGACTATTGTTATTATTGTACCCTTACATTATCATTGTTATGTCGGCTCTGATTATATTATGACCCCTTAGACTCCTATATATAGAAAGGAGGTCTTGTCATTTGTATCATCCAAAAAAATTTCATGTGTATAATGTAAAGGAGGTTTCCCCCTTAAAGAGGCTGAATTCTAATCCGTTCATCTATCTTTTCTATCTTTTTGTTTGCTGGTTTCATAACATTTGGTATCAGAACTTTGGATTCTAGGGTTTCACTGCTCCAAATAGGTCATCATGGAATTTTCACTATAATTTTTTTTTTGCGACATTTCAAAAGCAAAAAAAACCCATTTGAGACAAAATCACGCTAAAACTCGGGTCCAGGTTTTAGAGCTTTTCGTGCAATATTTGTGGAGATATGATCTGAGGAAGTTGGTCTTTTGCAGACTCTTGAATTACATTCCAAACAGGTGACCTGGGTAAACGCACCATAAATTTCTCTCTGGGAATCAGATTGAAATTTCGTCAGACGTTATAGAAAGAGGACAGGCTGTAGTTTCTTGTGTACATTTTTTAGATCCAAAGGTCGAAACAGTGACACGTGGCACATTGTACAAGTTTTCTCTACTGAACTAGTCTATAATCAGGTCACCATGGGAAATTTGGCATAACTCTTCCTTGGAGAATCCAATTTGGATCAGACTGGTGGCATTGGAAAGAGGACGCAGAGGGATACTGTAGGTTGTGATTTCAGAACTAGAAGATCCAAAATTACAAATTTACAATTATTTCAAGATTGAGCTCCTAAAATCCAGAAAAATCGAGATGAGGAAGTTTGATGGCAAGGATCCGGTAAATTGGATACTACATATGGAGAAATATTTTGATCTACATGGTGTACCATTGTTACAAAAGGAATGTATTGCATCTAATTATTTAGAACCAAATCAATTTTTATGGTATAAAGGGCTTTGTTCTCGTAAACCACTTGTCACATGGTCAATTTTCACGGAGGAAATGATAGCACATTATGAGGATACAAAGAGAAACTCCTTCTTTATCCAATTGACAAATCTCAAACAAAAGGGTTCAATGGAAGAGCACATTGAGGGCTTTAATAAATTGAATAGAAGGGTAAATTATGTTCCAGAGAAGCAAAGGATTGATGTCTTCATAGGGACTTTAAAGGATAATTTTCAACATGAGGTTCGTTCTTGGGAACTTGATTCATTGGAGGCATTCGAGTTGGCAAGAAAAATTGAAAGCAAAATTATGGAAACAAGGAATCCCACCACTTGTAACTATAATTATGGAAGTGTTTCTTCTCCTAGCCTTCCACAACCTACAAGGCTTACACCACAATAATTAGAAGAAAAAATAGAAAAAGGGCTTTGTTACAATTGTGATAGAAAATGCACTAAAGGTCATAAGTGTGCTGAGAAGAAATTATTTTACATAGAGTATGAAGAGGAGGAAGAAAAGGATCAAGAAACATCAATAGAAGAGGATATATTCCAAGACCCAACCCCCAAGAAAGAAGAAATGAATCTGACCATATCTTGTAAAGCATTGGCAAGAATTACCACTCAAACTCTCAAGATAGAAGAACATATGAAGAAGAAAAAGGCTCAAGAAGTGAAAGATCACATCGAGAAAGAAGAAATGAATCCAACCATATCTTGTAATGCATTGGCCATAATTACTACTCCTCAAGCTCTTAAGATAGAAGGACATATCAAGAAGAAAAAGGTTCAAGAAGTTAAAGATCATATCGAGAAAGAAGAAATTAATCCAACCATATCTTGTAATGCATTGGCTAGAATTACCACTCCTCAAATTATCAATATAGAAGGACATATCCAGAAGAAAAATGTTCAAGAAGTGAAATATCACATCAAGCATCAAGAAATGAATCCGACCATATCTTGTAGAGCATTGGAAGAAATTACCACTCCTCAAACTCTTAAGATAGGACATATCAAGAAGAAAAAGGTTCAAGCAGTGAAAGATCAAGACCAAGTGCAACAAATGTCACTCTCACAAAAGCTAACAGAAGCTAAGATAAATGGCGTGGAATCTAAGATAAAGCACGTGGAAGCTAAGATGAATAGTGTGGAAGCTAAGATGAATGGTGTGGAAACTAAGATCAATGGCATGGAAGCTAAGATGAATGGCATGGACGCTAAGATGGATGGCATGGATGATAAGATGGAAGAATTGAAGATAAATTTGAATAAGTAGCTACAAGAAATGGTCACTAATTGTGAAAGGGTAGTAAAGGAAACTCATGATGAGAACAAAAGAAATGTTAATCATGATTTTATAGAATCTAATGTTGGATCAAAGACCCACCATATTCCAAAAATTGATATGAGGAAGTTTGATGGCAAGGATCCCGCAACATGGATACTACAGATGGAGCAATTTTTCAATCTCAATAATGTGCAAAAGACACAAAAGGTACGTATTGCAACTTTATATTTGGAACCAAATCAGTTTGTATGGTATCAATGGCTTTGCTCTCGTAAACAAATTATCACTTGGGCAATTTTTACGTAAGAAATCATAGCACATTATGAGGATACAAAAAGCAAAACCTTTTTTAGCCAATTGATAAGTCTCAAACAAAAGGGTTCAATGATGGAGCACATTGAGGAGTTCCAAAAATTGAACATAAGGGTAAAAAATATTCCAGAGGAGCTTAGGCTTGATGTGTTCATAGGGACTTTAAAGGAGAATATCCAACATCATGTTCGCCTTTGGGAACCTAATTCATTGGAGAAGGCATTCAGGTTAGCAAGAAAAATGGAAAGCAAAATTATGGCAACCAAGAAGCCTACCACTCACAACTATAAAGATGGAAGTGTTGTCCCTAGTCTTCCACAACCTATAAGGTTGACACCACAACAATTGGAAGAAAACAGAGCAAAAGGGCTTTGTTACAGTTGTGATAGCAAATACACTAAAGGTCATAAGTGTGCTGAGAAGAAATTATTCTACATAGATTGTGAAGAGGAAGAAGAAAAGGAGCAAGAAAGGTCAAAGAAGAGGATATACTCCAGGAACAAAACCTAGGATAAAGAAGAAATGAATTCGACCATATCTTGTAATGCGTTGACTGGAATTACCACTCCTCAAACCATCAAGATAGAAGGACATATCAAGAAGAAAAAGGTAATAATGTTGATTGATTCAGGAAGTACCACAATTTTATTCATTATAAGATAGCAAAAGAATTGAATTGCTTCCTATATCCAGCACCAGAGTGTCAAGTGATGGTTGCAAGTGGAGGAACGATAAAT
>APFE030245368.1:0-10124 GCA_000404065.3 Pinus taeda
CTGCGGAAACCTGTGCTGGCTGCGGAAATTGACAAGTTTCCGCAGCTGCATGAACAAAAGACTAAACCAAACAACAGACATCAGTATAGTTAGAAAACCATAAAACAGTCCTTTTTAAACTATAATGCAATGATTCAACCACTGGATGAGTGAAGTGAATGGAGTATGAGGGTTAAGAGGGTGTGTAGGAAGGTGCAAGGTTGAGGCTCAACATTGCCCATGCACTAATTGTAATTCTTAGCCATCTTTTGCATTTTTATTTTTCTTTTGTTTTTCTTGTGACCATCATATGCTCTTTCTTTTTATTTTAGCTGCATCAACCTCCTAGGGTACATTTTTGTGCCCTACCCAAAGTATGAGGATGTGTGTGTTCCAAATCCCAATGAATTGATGGTTAGTTTGTTATGCAACCAACTCACAAAATAACAGAAAAGATAGATCAACGTCTTAGAAATTATCCTCTTCAAGGGGGAAACGTCCTTTACATTAAATAAATGAAAAATTCTTGGATGATACAAATGATAATACCTCCTTGGTATATATAGGCGTCTAACGGGTCATAATATAAGCATATCCTACATATCAATAATAATGTAAGGGCACAAAAATAGCAATAGTGGGATTCTATGGGGCACAATAATAACAACATGGGGGATACATGTGCACAATAATAACAATAGGGGTCTACACTAACAATAACAATAAGGGGAATATACTAGTATTATAGGGACCTAACACGCTCCTCTCCTTCAAAAAAGTGTTGTACTCAACACTTGAGTAGTTCTGGATGCTTTTGTATAAAATTATCATCCTCCCATGTGGAATCTTCAACTGGTAAGTTCTTCCACTTAATGAGATACTCTAAAATTAATCGATTCTCTAGTTGTCAGGATCTTGTTTCGATGACTACTTCAGGCCCAAATATGACTTTTCCTTCTTCGTCAAGTTCTGGGAACATTGTTTGAACTGGGAGCTTGTCACCAATAACCTTCTTTAAGCATGAAACATGGAAAACTGGGTGTGCTCCGGAAGATGCAGGAAGCTCCAATTTGCTTGTCATAGTATCAATCTTTTGCAATGCCTTGTAAGGACCATAGTACTTGGGTGATCATTTATTATCCTTCTTAGCTTGCTTGAGGGGAATTTGTTTGTATGGTTGTAGTCGTAAAAATACCCAGTCACCTACATCAAAACTTATTTCATTGGAATGTTGATCTACCTGTTGTTTCATTCGATTTTGCACAAGCTTGAGGTTATCCTTTAAGAGTTGTAGAATTTGTTGTTGATGCTTGATGTGATCTTCCACGGCTTGAACCTTAGAATTTTCTCATAATGATGATGTGATGGATGGTGGATGATATCCATAAACTTCCATAAATGGGGTCATTTTTGTTACAGCATGGAAGGAAGGGTTATACCACCATTCAACTGGAGGTAACCACTTGACCCATTGTTTGGTCAATTCAATGTCCTTGAATTGGCAATCATAAATTGTCAACCAGGGTGCGTAGACTGATGAAGCACAGGTGCACAATATGTGCTTAGCAGTTATTCACTAGGTTGTTATGTATTTGTCGAGATCTAAACTTAAGATGGGGCAATTTTTATCAATTGTATTAGTGTTGTAATACTTAGGGATGTTGATTAAGTTTCCTAGGAATTAATCTCTATCCAATTAGTTTGTAGATGATGTGAGGGTGATTTTACTTATGTTAGATTGTTGGGATTTTTTATCTTAAATCTCTTTGTTGCAGCGCCTAATTCTCTAAGTGCAAAAAGAAGCCTATTCTATCAACTATGAAGGAATATTGTTGAACTCAATTGTTTTAGGAGAGGTCTTCTCGCTTGTTCTATTTCTGCTCAAAAAAAGTAATCCAAGCAACATCTATGAATTGAACACACTTCAATTATGTTGGATAATAAGCAAAGGAAATAACTATGCAGTACGAGGTATAAAAAAAATTAGATAACAATTTAAGCTAGCTATAAAGAAAATTAAAGTTCTTATGCAGATAACAATTCGAGATCATTATACAGCATTATCACACAAAACAGAGCAATTGAAGAATTAAAGGAAATTAGATTGTATTTTATTAAAACCTACCACTGTTTGTAGGGGCCCTCCACATAGCAGTTTAGAGCTTCAAATCAATACAACGCTTGCACACAAAAACCAAATTCATTCACACGAAATTCACAAATTGTTCATAAAACATATCATTCATTGCACACCCAAATAACAGTGTGGCCATTAGCTTTATAACAGGTCTCTTGGCATAACTGTATGAAGATTTTAAGCCTAATATCTATTAATCCTATATAAACTTATATCGTGAAACCGTCATTTTGCTATTTCGAAAACAAAAAAATAAGGTTTCAACTGATCTCGGGTTCTGTTCCATGTTAATCCGACGGTTAACTCAGAGTTTGACCACGATCTCCCGTGCCTCTTTTAGCAAACAGTTTCGAGTGGATAGGAAGGTATCCATGAGGGAGTCATCCTCTATCCATCCGCACCTTTCACTGCTGACCTGGAACTCTGGAACCTTGCGAGCAATGAAGACAGCTATGGAATCCTGGACTAGCTTCAAAAATAGACTAATTCGGTAGCCAATTACAACTTTAATTAAAACAATAGGCTATACAGTTTAATATGAACAAGAAAACATACTAATGCATACCTTCATCAAAATATGGTAAATATGGCTTTATTAAGTGGTAAATATATATGAAAAAGAGATGATCATTGGGCAAAAAGGATGTCATGGTAGGACAATCTTTAGACTCTACATCCCCATGGACTGGAGATGTTGTATGTCCTCATACACTTCTTCCTTGTCTTTTGCTTGTGCCTCTTTTTTGTCATCTCCCTATTTCACGGTTTTCTTCTTTTTGGTAGAGGATGGAATTCTAGGCTTCCTCATTAGAATTTTGTACTTTAAACTGATTATCTCTCTCTACATAATTATGTTCTCTTTCTTCAGCTTCTTGTTTTTCTTATACCACAAGCTTAGATGTAGGATTAGATTGTCGCTCTTGGAAATCTATATCTCACTCTATGTCTCCAGGGCTTGATTTTTGTTTTTAAGATACCTATTCAATGTTTCTAGTTCAAAGAACTCCTGCTTCAAGATGTTTGAGGCTGATTTTTCATTCACTTGGTTTCTTCCTTCTCCAGGGATTTGTGTTGTCTCCTTTTTTGTTGTCGCCTTCCTTTCCAGTGACTCTATGTAGTCATATATTTCCTGTTGTGCGGGGCCAATACCTCGACTATGTATCGGGCTTCCTAGAGGTGAGTTGTAAGGTTGTGGTGATGATCTTGGTGACCCTTTCAAAGAATTCCCAAAGCTTCCAATTGGCTCATCCTTTATTGGCTCGTCCTCTGTTGGCTCAATATTTGTTGGAGTGTTCTCTATTCACTCAATATTTGTTGAAGTGCTTTCTATTGGCTCCTCTTCAGTTGGCTCCTTTTCGTTTGGCTCATTTTCCTCAAGGTTAATGTATTATGTAGTCTTTGAGGTTGTTTGTTGAGTCGTGCTCAACCTCGTGCTCCTTCTCAACCCTAGGGTTTGTGTTTTTTGCACTTTCCTCCTCTTATTCTTTGATTTTTGTTTTAGAGGAGAGGTTTTAGTTTGTGAGAGTTCTTCTTTACCTGGGTTTGCTTCCTTTCTTCTAGGGTTTCCCCTCTTCATTCTCTGCAAAATATTTACTATAGGTAACTCTTCTTCTATTACCTTTGTCTGCGTTTGAGGTGCTTGTTCCTTTATCATTTCTATGGTTCTTTTGCTCCCTCCGAGGGCCCTACTGCTACTTGGTTTTTCTAGGGATTTTTCCTCGAAATGGGTCCTTATTAAGAAACTTTCCTAGTCATCCCCTATACTTCGAAGGTGAAATTCGACCAATATTTTTTCTAGACCATGATGGTACATGGTGTTTTTTATGGATTGAATTTCCTTCTGAACATTCATAGCCATTTTCCTGAGGCTATTCAAGAGAAAATAGGGGAGGTTCATCTAATGATCCTCAAGGAAGTGCATCATCATTCTAGCATGATAAAAGTACATTTGTTTTAACCTACCTTCACAAGTGATAAACTTTTGAAGCACAAGCAATAAGTTTCTCCATTTGTTTTTAAGGGCAGAGCTTGGAATACCTTTTGGTAGATCGTTGTGTCCATGTTCAGATTCTTGAGGAAAACCTTCCAAACCACGTTGTCAATCCCTTTGTTTTTAAACCATTTTTCTCCATCCCTTGGCAACTCGGTGGCCTCAACGATCATAGACTCCATTACTGTGAGCTTTATGTCCCCAATTTTGGCCTCCATTCCATCAAATGAGCATGCAAATGTCTTGGTTACCTCTTTGTGGAAGCTATTAAATTTCTCAATGAAATGCAGCCATTGTCTTCTTTCCAGCAGCTCCCTAGTTTGTGGGTACCCCTCTAGGAATTTCTTCCCTGCTGGCTCAGTTCAAACAATTACCCCCATGTTGAAGGATGATTTGCCTCGAAGATTGGCTACCTTGATAGGAAAATGGGATTGGTAGGGTTTGCTAGCTAGCGGAAAGATGGAGTGACTGTGAAAGAAAAGAGGAGTGTAGGAATAGGGAAGAACGGATGGGTTATCAAGAGGATTATGGGAATGGATTCGATTGTTAGGCGCATTTAAACTTATGATTTGGTAATTAATTTGGCAAATTTGGCACAAGGTCGTGACATGACTTTTAGAGTGCCGGCATACGATATTTCGTTAGGCAGCCATTACCCTTAGGTTATAATGATTGCACTTTAGTACTATATTTTCTTACTCATACATGCTATATATCTTTCCCTGTTGTTAAATTAAAGCATCACGTACCTTTAATTTTCTATTGCTAACCTCATTTTTTGTCCTTTAATCTCTTGCAAGTGTATTGTTGTCAACTGTCCTTTAATCTAGATCACCAAGCATCCTTGTAGACTTCAAAATTATTGGGTTGGAGAAATTTGTTTAGCTGCAGAAACTTGTCCAAGCTGCGGAAAGTTGTCCAGGCTGTGGAAAGTTATCCAAGCTATAGAAAGTTGTCTAAGCTACGGAAATTTGTTGTTTCTACAGCTTAAGAGAAAGAAAGTTTTAGTAGATGAGCTTTATTATTTTTTTCTTTTGAAAAGAAAACTTGAAGTGCCAACAAATTGGTTTTCACTTTAAATTTTTTGTATAAGCATGCCAAGAACATGTTGGTTTTCATGTTTATACAATTTTAATTATTATTATTATTATATACACGAATAATATATATATTATATATATATATATATATATATATATATATATATATATATATATATAATATATATATCTATATATATATATAATATATAATATATATATAATTTTTTTTTTTAATTTAAAGAAGACAACTGAATGAGAATTCCTAAGGTGGAAAAAGAGAAGAATTCTTCTTGACCATCTTCAGTTCTGAATTATCCTGAAATATTTTGACAAATTCTTCTCTTGTTAATGGTTATTGGTAAAGCTGGAGTCGATGTCCATTTACTAATAGAGGAGTTCTTTCTTCGTCAATAGTCCTAATTCTAACTACACCATTATCAAAGACATTCTCAACCTCATAAGGTCCAAGCCAATGGGTTTGGAATTTCCCTTGAAAATTTTTGAATTTTGAATCAAAGAGAAATGCCCAATCTCCCGGATGAAATTTCCTTTCTTTAATGTACTTATCATGCCATCTTGACCTCTGTTGTTGCACTAAGCTGGTCCTCTGGAAGGCTTCTTGTCTGATGTCATCGAGCTCATTTAATTGTGTCATCCTTTGCTTCCGGGCTTCTAACAAGTCAAGATCTAACTGGACTGTTGTCTTATAGGTATGGATCTGGAACTATATTGGAAGTAAGACTTGCTTCCCATAAACAAGTTCATAGGGAGTATGTCCTGTATTATTCCTCCATGTAGTCCTATAGGTCCATAGGGCTTCTGGAAGTTTTTCCACCCAGTCTTTCATGTGTAGATGTACAGTCTTTGTAAGGAGATCCTCGATCACTTTATTTGTGGACTCAACTTGTCCATTGGCTTGTGAACGGTATGGAGTTGACTTTCGATATTTTATCTTGCATTGGTCCACAAGCTTCTGCACTGGTCTGGATGTGAATTGTGTCCCTTGATCTGTTACAATTTCTCTTGGAACACCAAAACAAGTAAAAATATCCTCAAAAAGAAATGAAACTATAGTATTTTCAGTAGCAAAAGGAAGTGCTTTAGCTTCTACCCATTTAGTGACATAATCAATACATACCAGAATATACTTCTTTTGCTTTGAAGGTGGGCTAATTGGTCCAACAAAATCCAGTTCCCATTTTTCAAATGGTTCGATAAGTACCCGTGGTTGCAGTGGCATCTCATTTAAAAAAGTATGTTTTCCCATTCTCTGACAATTGTCACATCTCTTAACATATTCCTTGGTGTCCCAGAAAATGGAAGGCCAATAATATCCTAAAAGCAAGATTTTGTAAGTGGTTCTCTTGTCAAAAAAATGTCCTCCACATGGCTCATTGTGACAAGCTTTTAGTATCTCTGGTATTTCGTCCTCCCGAACACATCTTCTAATGATGAGATCTGGTCCTATCTTATATAATTCCTCATTTATCCATGAGTAGGATGTGCTATTATGGACTATTCTTCTTTTTTCTCTAGGAGATAAATGAAATGGCATTTTTCCTGTGGCCAAATTGTTAGCAATATATGCATACCAAGGTGATTTAGTAGATATTGCAAAAAGATATTCATTGGGAAATTTATCTTCTACAGGTCGATCATTGTTTTCATTTTGTATTCTAGATAGAAAATCGCCAATTGTGTTTTATTTTCCTGACTTGTCTAGAATGGTTATGTTGAATTCTTGTAAAAGTAGGAGCCATCTGGTTATTCTTCCATTAGTGACTGGTTTATTCATTAGGTATCTAATGGCAAAATGGTCTATGTGGATAAAAGTTTCGTAGCCAATTATATAATGTCTGAATTTATTAATGGAATGAATTCCAGCTAAGAACTCCTTCTCAGTTACAGTATAATTTAACTCTGTAGGGGTTAAATTTTTACTGGTATAATAAATGGCATAAGGAGTGAGATCTTTTTGTCCTAAAATAGCTCCTAAGGCTGAATCTAAAGCATCTGTTGAGATATGGAAAGGTAATTTCCAGTTAGGTCCTTTTAAGATGGGTGCTTAAGAAATTCTCTTTTTCAAGGTTTTAAAGGCAGCTTGACATTTGGAATCCCAACTAAATTCACAGTCTTTAGTAAGTAATTTAAAGAGAGGGGATGCAATTTTTGTGAAGTTTTATATAAATATTCTATAGTTTCTAGTAAAACCGAGAAAACTTCTAACATCCTTTTGACAACTTGGCACTGGTAACTTGTAAATGACTTCCACCTTAGATGAGTTTACCTTAGTTCCATCTTTGGAAATATCGTGACCTAAAACAATTCCCTCGTTAAACATCATGAAACATTTTTCATGGCTAATGAGAGGTTTGTTTCTTGACATCTTATTAAACTTTCTCTAGGTTTTCTAGTGCTTCATTGAAAGAATGCCCATAGACTGTGAAATCATCCATGTACACTTCCACACAATCATGGTTAAGGTCAGAGAAAATGCCAAGGATTGCCCTTTGGAATGTTGCGGGAGCATTACATAACCCAAAGGGAAGTACCCGGTAAGAATAAGTTCCCCATGGACAAGTGAATGTGGTTTTATCCTGATCTTCAGGGACTACCTGAATCTGGTTGTATCCACTGAACCCATCCAAGAAGGAAAAATATTTTTTTCCTACTAAAGTATCTAAGACCTGGTCTATGAAAGGTAGCAGAAAGTGGTATTTTTATGTTTCTTTATTCAAATCCCTATAATTGATGCATACTCTCCATTTTCCATTCCTTTTAGGGATGATTACTAGGGGTGAAACCCACTGACTATCAGATATTGGATAAATGAAATTTACATTTAATAATTTATGCAATTCTTCCTTAAAAATTTCTTTTAGATTTGGGTTCATTCTTCACTAAGGTTGTCTAACTGGTCTTGCATTTTGTTCAATGTAGATATAATGTATGCAAGTTTTAGGATCAATCCCTCTCATGTCAATGTATTCCCATGCAAAGGCAGAAGAATGTTTCTATAAAATTTCTATTGATTGTTTCTTTTGAATGTATTCCAAGTTTTCATTGACATTTAAGTTTTTTCCTAGAAAGATTTCTATCAAGGAATTCCCAAATTTTTCCATGGACAACAATGATACGTGTTTGGAGGAGAGATATTCATTTCAACTACACTCATAATGTGAGGAAGATTCATTATTTTCTAGTAGAATTAAAATTTTGTCTTCCTCTTCTACTTGTTCGGTGACAAAAATAGGTTGTATATCTTCTCCATCTGCTACCCATTCTTCAGTTTTTGTATCTATTGTTGTTCTTACAGGGGGTATAATGTAAATTTCTTTGTAGAATTTCCATCTAAGATAAACATATCATCTGACCTATAGTTGATGAAAGCATCTATTGTAGCCAACCAAGTTCTTCCTAGAATTAAGGGATGTCCTCCTATATTTTTCTTGGGTGTTAAGACCATGAAATCAACAAGATACTCCCAAGAGTCTAAGGATACACAAACATCCTATAACACACCATCTAGTTTAATAACAGATCTATCTACTAATTGCAATAAGGTTGGTGTGTATTGAAGGTTAGGAAGCCTAAGTGTGTCCATAACTTGTTTTCTCATTATGCTTATGGTTGTCCATAGGTCAATCAGTGTGTTTGGTATTTCAGTTCCATTGATGTGAATTTTTACAATGGGGCTTCTTGGGTCTAAATATTTTTGAATTGCCATCTTGTTGGGTTGTGTTATATTCTTTCCACGACTAACCTACGTAGTGAACTGGGGGTTAGAGGGGGGGCAAAGCCCCCCCTTCGTTGCGTCGATTGTGCAACGATGATGTCACAGGGGGGTGGTAGCGCCCCCTATCTGGAGGGTTTGAGGGGGGCGGGTAGCCCCCCTCTACGGGGTCTGGGGCAGTGCCCCGAGAAATTATTTTTTGGACCCTATATTAGGTTGGGCGAACTTACCTATGGTTTTCGGTCCATGGTATGGATGCTTTGGCATGTATAAATATGTATTGTAACATTGAAAGGAATATAATGAAAAATCAAGCTGGTAGTCCCGGTTTTGGGATCTAGTGGGAAATCTCTGTGTAAATGTGTTTTATATGTTATGCTCTTGCATTTTTATTTTTCCTGTGATTTAGAATTCATATGCAGGTAATTTCTGTATGGGGTTAAAACCTACATTTGGTATCAGAGTTATTTTGGCTTCAAGGCGACGCCTTTGTTGCTGAGGGGTTTCGCTTGGGCCTGTGGTGGACCCTGTTCAGTGGGAGATCTAGAAGATGGTGAGCAGCGAAAAGATAGAGATTAAGAAGTTCAATGGTAATAGTTTTGAGTTGTGGAAACTCAAGATGGAGGATCTGTTGGTGGATAAAGATCAGTGGATCGCGGTAGATCTAGGTACTAAACCAACGGGAGTGGCCGATGAAGAATGGAAGAAGTTGGATCGGAAGGCAAATAGCACAATACGATTGTGTGTCTTGGATTCAGTATTGCTGAATGTATCAGGGGAAGCTATGGCGAAGGCTCTGTGGGACAAGTTAGGGACTTTGTACCAATCTAAGTCTCTGGTGAATGAAATATTCCTGCGGAAAAAGTTGTATAACTTGAGGATGAAAGATGGAGACTCGGTGAGAGAACATCTGAATGCATTTAATACTGTGGTAAGTCAGTTATCATCTGTTGATATTAAAATTTCAGATGAATATAAGTGCATCAGTTTGTTGTGTTCTCTACCAGATTCGTGGGATAGTTTGGTTATTGCAATAGGTAGCAATGCCACTGCTTTGCAGTTTGATGAAATAGTCTCAACCTTGCTGACGAAGGAGATGAGACGGAAAAATATGGACAACCAGAATGGTGATGCCTTGGCTATACGAGGACGGTCCTAGAACAGAAACAAAAATAAGTCATCGAGTGGGAGATCTAAATCTAGAGGGAGATCTAAATCTCTAGGAAAACCTATAAAGGTGGT
>APFE030245368.1:14075-29272 GCA_000404065.3 Pinus taeda
TCCAGTGGGAAATCTCTGTGTATATGTGTTTTATGTGTTATGCTCTCGCATTTTTATTTTTCCTGTGATTTAGAATTCATATGCAAGTAATTTCTGTACGGGGTTAAAACCTATACATATTCCTTGTCATAATGTCTACAATTTTTCCAACTAACTGAATTATTTTTATATCTTTTCTTCTTCTCCCTTGTCATTGTGTACTTAATTCCTTAATTGTTTTTGCAAAAATTGGTATTTCTTTTATGGATTGCAATAAAGGAATCATAATAAAAGAATTTCTCAATTCATCCATCATATTGTAATCAGGCAAGATAATTTGTTTCTCTACTCCATCGATTTTTAATCTTTCTCGTAAAGGTGGTTTAACTGATATTGAAGGTTGTGCTATGATAGGAGCATCTATTGGAATTTCTTCTATTTGTTTAGTTCCTTTTTGAGGGAGAGAAGTCTCCCCTTCTTCTGATTGATTCTTATGATTTTGAGGATCAAATTTTGTTTTTTTTTTAATGAAAATAGGAGGGTTTTTTGGTAATACCCTTCCAAACCTTAATTGGACATTGTTTAGGTCTAGTGGGGTTATCACATAAGTTTGAGGATTCTGACCCTCCATGTTGTATACTGGTTGTTGTGGTACCTTATTATTAGGATTTAGAGGTGGTTGAGTGGGCAGTTGATTTTATTTTTGTGGCAATGGTAGGGAAAGTTGTGGGTTTTGACTCTGTACTAGGAATTATGACAATTGATTGGCTTGAGGAATTTGATTGGACGGGGTTAAGAATTGTGGTGGAATGTAGGATGGCAAGTATTGTTGATATTGAGCATAGGCTCCATAAGGATTTTTCCATCCTTGATTCCAAGGTTGTGATTGTGAAAAAGCCCAAGGCTGCTAGGCTAAATTCCCATTACTTTGTGAAGACTGGGCAAATTGTTGTGGTCTAAATCCTTGTTGTTGATTTGGTTGGGGGTTTTGCCATGGTATTTTGGCTATAAAGTAGAGAGGGTGGTCTACTGGTTCTGAGATTCCTTCATCATTGAATACAACCTTAAGACCTGGTAAGGATGGACATTCCTTTGTATCATGATTATCTGTACATATGACACAGGTTTCTATGGCTTTTGAGTCTAAGGGACACTCTCTCAAAGCATTTTTCTTCTGACATTTGGGGTAGAAGATAGATAATGCAACATTTTCTGAATTTTGCTTGTTTTTTATTCTAAGGGTGTCTATTTGTTCACTTAGGCTCCCTAAAATATCTATTTTAAAGGTATCAAGAAGGTTTCCTATTTCTACCCCTACTAATTGTCCCAGTTGTATACTTGTTTATTTTTGATAAGAGAGGGTCTCTAGGACTCTTTCCAACTCTTGCTTTGCCCCTTGAGATATGTACACATAAATCTCAACTATTTGCAAAATGGCAGTTGGGAAATATCTCCTTTTCCTATTAGGTTAAGGAGATCGATCCATTCATCTTTAACAGCTCTGAGTAAAAGAGCTTTTAAGGTTTCTTCATCCAAATTATCCATTTTTTCTCTATTAACATTATTAACAAATCTTTCTACCAAGTCTTCAAGATTCTCATCTTATTTTTGTGTCATTTTGAAGACTTCATCTTTAAGGTTACTAGGCATATAATAATATCTATACTTGCCCAAGAAAGCCTCCTTCATTTGTGCCCATGTTATTATGGAATGCACTCCTAGACTCATGAACCATTTTAATGTTGAGTCTTTTAATGCGGCAGGGAACGATTTCAACTTTTGAGCATCATACAGATAGTCATATGATCTGCATAATACTTCAAATTCAAAGAGAAATGTCTCCGGATCTTCGTTTCTTTTCCCATGGAAATTAGGAAGAATCGAGGGTGATATATTTTTCATTGTGAGGGTTGTATCTTCATCAAGAATAGGGAATCTCGAAGGATCTTGATTTCCTCTACCTCTACCCCGTCCTCTACCTCTAACTCTTCCTCTTCCTCTACCTCCATTCCTATCTTCTTCACCATGGACATTGTGTACTTCTCCTTCCCCTTCTTCAGCCATGATAGATTCTTCAGAGCTAAGATAGTGTTCCTTTAATCTTTCTGGTTCCTCTATCAATGGTTGTTCAGAATAAGTTTCCAATTCCTCCTCTTCACTACGAATTTCTAATTCTTCTCCCACAATTTTTTCATCAGTGGGGGACAAAAAGATTACTCTTGTGGTTGGGGATGTAGGATTTTCTTCAATTACAACTTCAGTAGAAGAAGTATGTGAAGTTCTGGATTGAATTTTTGATCTTGAGACTTCAGGAAGTCTTTGTCGACCTCTAAATGGAATTCAGGATTAATTAGGTGGTGTGGAATCTCGAAATCATGGTGGAGTGAGTAGATTTGTGGGAATTAAACTTCTTCCTCATCCTACAAATCTACCCCTAGAGTATCTATCCCTATGCATGTCATGTTTTAAATTAATTATGGTTTTATTTGTTTTTTTTTTTTTTTACTTCCAAGTGTACTTCCCTGGCAACGACGCCAAAATGTTTGGTCAATTCAATGTTCTTGAATTGGCGATCATAAATTGTCAACCAAGGTGCATATACTGATGAAGTACGGGTGAAATATATGTGCTTAGAAGTTATTCACTAGGTCGTTATGTATTTGTCAAGACCTAAACTTAAGATGGGGTGATGTTTGTCAATTGTATTAGTGTTGTAATTCTTAGGGATGTTGATTAAGTTTCCTAGGAATTAATCTCTCTCAATTAGCTTGTAGATGATGTGAGGGTGATTTTACTTATGTTAGATTGTTGGGATTTTTTTATCTTAAATCTCTTTGATGCAGCTCCTAATTCTCTAAGTGCAAAAAGAAATCTATTCTATCAGGTATGAAGGAACACTGTTGAACTCAATTGTTTTAGGACAGGTCTTCTCGCTTGTTCAATTTCTGCTCAAACAAAGTAATCCAAGCAACATCTATGAATTGAACACACTTCAATTATGTTGGATAATAAGAAAATGAAATAACTGTGCAGTACCAGGTATAAAGCAAATTAGATAACAATCTAAGCTAGGTATAAATCAAATTAAAGTTCTTATGCAGATAACAATTCGAGATCATTATACAGCATTATCACACAAAACAGAGTAATTGAAGAATTAAAGGAAATCAGATTGTATTTGATTAAAACCTGCCAATGTTTGTAGGGGCCCTCCACATAGCAGTTAAGAGCTTCAAATCAATACAATGCTTGCACACAAAAACCAAATTCATTCACACAAAATTCACAAATTATTCATAAAACATATCATTCGATGTGCACCCAAATAACAGTGCAGCCATTAGCTTTATAGCAGGTCTCTTGGCATAACTGTATGAATATTTCAAGTCTAATATCTCTTAATCCTATCTAAAATTATATCGTGAAACCATCATTTTTCTATTTCAAAAGCAAAACGATATGGTTTCAACTGATCTCGGGTTCTATTCTATGTTAATCTGGCGGTTGACTCGGAGTTTGACCGCGATCTCTTATGCCTCTTTTAACAAACAATTTCGAGTGGATAGGAAGGTATCCATGAGGGATTCATCCTCTATCCATCCACACCTTTCACTGCTGACCTGGAACTTTGGAACCTCGCGAACAATGAAGATAGCTACGGAATCCTGGACTAGTTGCGAAAATAGACTGATTCGGTAGCCAATTACAACTTTAATTAAAACAAAAGGGTATACAGTTGAATATGAACAAGAAAACATACTAATGCATACCTTCATCAAAACTTGGTAGATATTGATTTATTAAGTGGTAAATATATATGAAAAAGAGAGGATCATTGGGAAAAAAGATGTCATGGTAGGACAATCTTCAGACTCTACATCCATTGTGTTTGTTTATGAGATACAAAGCAACAAATATATCCTTCCAAACATGTATTCACTATCTCCATTTTCCCGTCATAATGAGGATGATAAGATGAGCTATGAGCTAATTGAGTACCAAGACAAGAAAATAATGTTGTCCAAAAATTTTCATTGAAAATGGGATCTCTATTACTTACAATAATCATTGGGTTTCCATGTGGATTTTGAATTGTTTTCATAAATGCAGTAGTCGTGGTACTAGATTTAAAAGGATGAGATAATGCACAAAAGTGGACATACTTGGTAACTATATCAACTACCACCAGGATGACACTCTTTCCTTTAGACTTGGGTTTGAAAATGGAATTCATCATACCTTGAAATGTGTAAGGTGCATTAGTAAGGACAAAAGGCATGACCAAAAATTCGTAATGACCCTCATGAGTTCTGAATGTTGTTTTCAAAATGTCTTCAGTCTTCATTCTAATTTGATGATATCCTAAACGAATATCCAACTTGGTGAAGTAAATTGTTCCATGTAATTCATCCAACAATTCATCAATGATAGTAATGGGAAATTTATCTTTAATATGATCTTTTTGAGCTCCCTATAATCTGAACATAGATGCCATGATCCATCCTTCTTGTGCTCCAGTACTACTGGAGAAGAGAAATAACTTTGACTAGGTTGAATTGTACCAACCTCTAGCATTTTTGTAACCATAAATTCAATTTCACTCTTTTGGAAATATGGATATTTGTAAGGTTTGATGTTTGGAGGAACACTTCCTGGAATCAAATGGATTGCATGATAATGCTCAGAAGTATGTGGGATGCATTTGGGAGTCTAAAATACCTTGGAATGATTGTCCAAGACTTTTTGAAGATCTAGAGAAATAGATGATTTCGATGTTTGAACCTATAGTGAACATAATTGTGCAATGACGCCCCATTGTTATTTATTTAGAAGATTTTTCATGACATTAGAGATAATTATCTTTCCTTGTTTCCCTGTGATACCCCTTAATTCAACTTCTTTTCCTTCCCAAAAAAATTCAAGGAAATATCTTGAAACTTAAAAGCTATCATTCCCAAACATTGTAACCATTGGACTCCTAGTACAACATCAGCACCACCCAATGGAATGGAAAGAATTGGACTATTCAATACACATTCCCCCATGGTTAGTGATCCAAAATTGATTGGATAGACTCCTAAGTCTAGTATTCCTCACTGAGGAAAATTAAAGTCCAAGGAAGTTCCTGGAAATAGCCCCATTGCAGAGATCGTCTCGTCTTGAAGCTGCTGTAATTCAAATGGGAAAAAATGGACTTAGGATGCAAAAGTTATTGCAGAAAGAAGATGCATTTGTTCCTTAGAAAAAGAGGCAAAATCCTTTAAAAAATGGCCTAAAAGTCTTTATGAAGAAAATCACATCGGACCAGAGAAAAAGGCGGATTTAAGTGAAAAGGGGAAACACCACTAATCACCAATCCCAGACATATCAAGTCAGAGGCAGACAGGCGATGTTGCATAAGGAATAGGTTGCATGATATGCCAATCGCCGATATCGACAGATCGTAATATGCGATGCCATGAGGCAAAGGCAGGACCCCACGACGCGCAATATCACGATCACCGATATCGGCGGATCGCAATCAGCATCAGCATCGGCTATGCCATATGGGAACCCTGGGCCCATGCGATACGTAATTGTGATCAATCACATCGCAACATCATGTCCGAGTAGTGCGATGAAGCGGGCCATATATAAATATGCACCGATGCGATGCGACCGGACCCGAAAGGGTTGTAAATGCCACTGCATAAACATTTCAAGTCCTCCATAAAGCCTTTTTACAGGATTTTGCAATGTTCTAATGTATTTTTAAAAATACAAAGGGGAACCACAGAACAGGGCATTTGCAACATGCGATAGTGATTTAAAAGGTGGACCCGATGGAATATAAGGCAGAGTTCATAATTTTTTAAGTCCGATAGACGCGTTTGGGTGGATTTTTACAGGCTTGCTGTGTATTTTCCTGTGTAAACCGAGAATGACCATCTTTGGGATTTCAAGAGAATTGATAGTCCATTCCGTTATGGAACAAGTGGCCACCTTCCCTGGAGACGTTTTGCCATGATTGCTAATGCTAAAAAGGGGGATTCGAGCGAACAAAGGCTGGGACCCAGAGAGCCCGAGAAGAGGAAATGAACAGATAGATCCAGTTGGATTAAAAGCCATGAATGTTAGAGATAAAAGGGGGTTGTTAGAGTGGTTGCTAAAACCAACCTTAGGTAGTGCTGACAGGAGTGTAGAAAGTGAAGCTTAAGTAGGAAGTTAAGGCAAAAAGGCAGCCGTAAAAAAAGAAAGCGCAGAAAGCAAAAGCTGAAGCGTAATGCAGCCAAGGGAGTCACTTGGAGTTCAAGTGAAAATCCAGAGAGCTGTAAACTAACAGAGCCAAAGAATCCAGAGTTGAAGAGCCAGAGATAGAGCCAGAGCCAAGAGCTTGAGCCAAGAGCCAGAGCCAGAGCTGAGAGCTTCAAGAGCCAAGGATCAAATGGTGTCTAAACCCATTGTTTCTATGTAAAATAGTGGAGTTGAGCCAAGATCTTGTAAAAAGGTCTTTTCCATAATCCCATAGAGCCTAGTTGAGTTGACTAGAGCTCACAAAGACATAGCCCAAGAGTTTTGGGTGAACTCCTAATTAATATTGTTGTTAAATGTGTACGTTTTATCATTGCATTGTCTCTGCTGCTTTATTGATATATGTATTTATATATTAGTTTGAGCACATTAAATTACAGCATGTAAATAGTTTTAATAAACAACACCAGCATACACCTTCTGTTCAAACACATATTTAATTCCGCACTGGTTAATCATAAAGATTTGGGAATATTTAAAGCTTTGGAAGTGGGAGAGTTTCTTGCAAGTTAGACAAGAAGCCTAAGCATCCCATTTTCAGATCAGGTGGTATCGGAGCTTGAGATTGATTAACCACACCTTCAAAGAAGGCTATATCAACATGCTTGATTGACAAAGCAAAGACTGCTTGTCTAAAATGTGTTTGAACAGTAAGAGGCTGAGTGTATGCTTGTTTTGCAAACTGATTATTTTTTGAGTTTGCAGAGGTAAAGGGAAATCTACTAATAGCTCAGTCCCAAAGGAATTCTTCTATCCCAAAGGACCTCAAGGCAATCCTTGGAGCACAAGAGGTTTGTTGCAAAAGGTTGCTTAAATGAGCTCTTTATTAATATTGTTTGAAGTTCTTTGTTCATTGGCATAATGACAACTTCCTCAAGTGTATCCTCAAATTACTTCTCCATCACAAGACTCTTTGATGGATACTTGAAGCAATACTTTTTCATCATGATGGACAAAGTGAGAGAAATGTATGAGGATGGATGGAAAAGTAGCATACTTAGAGAGTAGTTGAATTCCATGAAGGAAGAGAAGCAGTTGCTTGCTGACAGACTGCAGGAAATGGAGAGGCAAATTCATATTGCAAATATGAACCTAAAGAGGATGCATGAGTTGGAGTCACATCTCTTTGTTTCCAAATAAGCCTTAGTCAAGTATTAGCTTGAAGAAGAGGTACGCCATTCTAGTTTGTCTTCAAATTCTTCCAAGAATGCTTATATTGGTTCTTTTGAAAAACATACTAGAGGCATAGGTTCCAAGCTAATGCCCAAGATGGGCTATGAAGGAAAGGGCTTGGGAAAGCATGCACAAGTTATTGTTGAACCAATAATGGCTGAGGAAAGGCCTAAGTATTTAGGTCTTGGCTATGGACAAGCTTATGGAGAAAGTTCCAAAGCTGCCATGAAGAACATTAAAACAACTCTAAGAAGGAGTTGCATTGCAAGTCTACAAGAGTGTGAAGGTTGTATTTAGGAGTGCAATAGCTTGAAACATCATTTTCAGGATGCATGTGTTCAGAAGCACAAACTTGAACCAGAGAGTTGTGGAAACTCGAATAACCTTGAAGAGATTGATGGTGTTCCAAATGGAGCCACTTCTTCATTTGCTTCACCTCCTCATGAAGGCAATAAAGGTGAAAGAGAAAGGTATACATATGGTTCTAATCATCTTCCTTTTGGTTTTGCAAAACATGATAAATCTCCACATAGATATGGGAAAAGAATTGCATGTTCCTTTTGTGATTTGGATAACCATCATGTTTCTAGATGTTGGAAGAGAATGGCCACATACAGGAAACTTCTGAAGGAAAAGAAGCAAAGAGCCAAAGGTCCATTGGACAAGGCAAATCATGTTGTCAAGAGGATGCACATGCGTTGCACTTACCGCCATAAGCAAGGGCATCTTTCTAAAATGTGTTGGAATCTGAATCCAACAATGCTTCCACAAAAGCTGAAGAAAGCGGAAAGAGAAGATGGCAGAAATGGAAATGAAGTTTCCATGGATGATGTGTAGACAAAGGAAAAAACTTTGAACTAGATTGGTAAGAAATGGTTAGAGTTCTTTTCCAATTAAGGATTGCATGTCTATTGATGCATCTATTTGCATTTATTTTTGATGAGATGCAAGTTGCAGGTTTCTACCAAGATGGTGAATGGAAAAGATTGAGCGGGAGACTCACTTTTTTGCTGCAACATTATATTTGATTTCAGCTTCGAAAGTACACGGTGCTTAAGCGAAAGTTGAAAGATGAAATGCGTACATGAGCATAAGATGCATAAATATAGGGATGTTGATGTTTTACTTGTATTTAAACATGTATGTGTAATTAACTTGAAGGGATGATTGCTTTAAACATGCATGTAATGTTTACTTGGAAAAAGTTGACTTGGTCTCCAAGATGGAGATAATAATGAAGTGTTACATCCTTTGAAAAAGAGTCCTAATGGTCTTTTTCTACATGCTTGACTTGAAGGGTCATTTGTTTTAAAGGCATGTTTTGTGGGCTTGTTGTCTAGTCCATCATTTGTATGCAGATGTAAGACATGGAGGTGTTCACAAGATGTGAAATCTGTTTCTATTAAGCAGGAGTTTAAGCCATCCATTTGTTGTCTGTATTTCTATTGTTGTTAATAGTTGTTGTTGATAGCTTTTCAAACAGGTACAAATAAAAGTTTTATGGAGCAGATGTACTTCACATTTGTTTGAGCCACCATGGATCAATGATCAAGGCAGAGAAGCTAAAACTACCTTCTATAACCATTTCATGAGGAGTTCTATAGGAAGGCAAGGAGGAAGATAGTTCTTCCTAGGAAGACCAGCCCATCCAGAAGGGAAGTGGTCATAAACTTTGGTTAAAGGCACTATGCAAGGAAAGTGTAGGGACGCTGAAAGAAGAGGGTGAGTCACTCTCATTTATTGTTCAGATCAGTATATTAGTATTTTGGAGACCAAAAGTTCTTTTAGTGGGAAGGCGCGATCCAAAATTGATTTTTGATAGACTCCTAAGTCTAGTATTCCTCACTAAGGAAAATGAAAGTCCAAGGAAGTTCCTGGAAATAGCCCCATTGCAGAAATCATCTCGTCCTGAATTTGTTGCAACTTGAACGGGAAAAAATGGACTTAGGATGCAAAATTTATTGCAGAAAGAAGGTGCCTTTGTTCCTTAGAAAAAGAGGCAAAATCCTTTAAAAAATGGCCTAAAAGGCTTTATGAAGAAAACTGCATCGGACCAGAGCAAAAGGCGGATTTAAGTGAAAAGGGGCAACACCCCCGATCGACGATCCCCAACATATTGGGTCGGAGGCAGGCAGGCGATGTTGCATAAGGACTGGGCCGCGCGATGTACCGATCACCGATATCAGCGGATCGCAATCAGTGATGCCACGAGGCAAAGGTGGGACCCCCCAATGCACGATATCGTGATCGTCGATATCAGCGGATCGCAATCGGCGTTGGCATCGACCATTCCATATGAGAACCCCAGGCCCATTCGATACGCGATTGCGATTGATCGCATCGCAACATCGCGTCGGAGTAATGTGATGGAGTGGGCCATATATAAATATGCGCCAATGCGATGTGACCGGACCCGAAGGGTTGTAAATGCCATTGCATAAACATTTCAAGTTCGCCATAAAGCCTTTTTACGGGATTTTTCAATGTTTTAATGTATTTTTTAAAATACAAAGGGAAACCACAGAATAGGGCATTTGCGACATGCAATAGCAATTTAAAAGGCAGACCTGATGGAATATAAGGCGAAGTTCATAATTTTTTAAGTCCGATAGACACGTTTGGGCGGATTTTTACAAGCTCTCTATGTATTTTCCTGTGTAAACCAAGAACGACCATCTTTGGGATTTCAAGGGCACTGATGGTCAATTCTGTTACGAAATGGGTGCCCACCTTCCCTGGAGACATTATGCCATGATTGCTAATGCTCAGAAGGGGGGATTCGAGCAGACAAAGGCCGGGAGCCAGAGAGCCCGAGAAAAGGAAATGAACGGACAGCACCAGTTGGCTTAAAAGCCATGAATGTCAGAGACAAAAGGGGGTTATTAGAGTGGTTGTTGAAACCGGCCTTAGGCAGTGATGAGACAAGAGCGCAGAAAATGAAGCTTAAACAGGAAGCTAAGGCAAAAAAGCAGCAACAAAAAAAGAAAGCGCAGAAAGCAAAAGCTGAAGCACAGAGCAACCAAGGGCGTCATTTGGAGTTCAAGTGAAAAGCCAGAGAGCTGTAAACTGATAGAGCCAAAGAAGCCAGAGCCAAAGAGTCAGAGCTAGAGCCAAGAGCCAGAAAGCCGAGAGCTTCAAGAGTTAGGGATAAAATGGTGTCTAAACCCATTGTTTCTATGTAAAACAGTGGAGTTGAGCTAAGAGCTTGTAAAAAGGACTTTTCCATAATCCCAGAGAGCTTAGTTGAGTCAACTAGAGCTCACGGAGATGTAGCCCAAGAGTTTTGGGTGAACTCCTAATTAATATTGTTGTTCTGTGTGTGTGTTTTATTGTTGCATTGTCTCTGCTGCTTTATTTATTGTTATATGTACTTGTATATCAATTTGAGCACATTAAATTATAGCATATAAACAGTTTTAATAAACAACACCAGTATACACCTTATGTTCAAGCACATATTTAATTCCGTGCTGGTTAATCATAAAGACTTGGGAATATTTAAAGCTTTAGAAGTGGGAGAGGTTATTGCAAGTTAGACAAGAAGCCTAAGCGCCCCATTTTCAGATATTATGGCACTCTCCAGAACAATTTATAGTTCTTCTATTTGCAACCATCACTTGACACTATGGTGCTAGATATAGGAAGCAATTCAATTCCTTGGCCATCTTACAATGAATAAAATTATGGGTACTACTTGAATCAATCAAAACTATTACCTTTTTCTTCTTGATATATCCTTTTATCTTGAGAGTTTGAGGAGTGTTAATTATTGCCAATGCATTAAAATATATGGTCGGATTCATTTCTTCTTTCTTTGGGGTTGGTTCTTGGTGTATATCCTCCTCTTTTGATGTTTCTTGTTCCTTTTCTTCCTCCTCTTCACAATATATGTAGAATAATTTATTCTCAACACATTTATGACCTTTAGTATATTTTCTATCACAAATGTAACAAAGCCCTTTTGGAATTTTTTCCTCCAATTTTTGTGGTTTCAACCTTGTAGGTTGTGGAAGACTAGGAGCAACAACACTTCCATCTTTATACTTGTGAGTGGTAGACTTCCTTGTTGCCATAATTTTTCCTTCAAATTTTCTTGCCACCCTAAATGCCTTCTTCAATGAATCAGGTTCCAAAAGGCAAACCTCATGTTGGATGTTATTTTTTAAAGTCCCTATGAATACATCAATCCTATGCTCCTATGGAATATTGATGACCCTAATATTCAATTTTTGGAAGTATTCAATGTGCTCTACCATTAAACCCTTTTGTTTGAGATTTATCAATTGGCTAAAGAAGGTGTTGCTCTTTGTATCTTCATAATGTGATATAATTTCCTCCATAAAATTGATGAGGTGACTATAGGTTTACGAGAACAAAACCATCTATACCATATGCTAGCGCTTGAAATTTCACCTCAGGCTGAAAAAGGTAAACTCCAAGGCAACATCAAACCACTTAGCCTCGTAGCTAGCCCTACGGGGCAGGAGAGGGCTCTCTCCGGTCTATCTTGGCAAAGATCTTCAACGGGCAGAGATAACCAATAAAGAACACTGATTTTAGGCTAGTAAACTGATAAAAAAGGTTTGATTTGGGATTTTTTAGGGTTTTGGTGGAAAATTGGGGAAAGGCAATTTTGGGTGCGGGGATTGGACACAGTTTTCGCAGGGGGTTCTTTGGGGGAAGGTAGGAGACTGTATTGATACCTTTGAAAGATTTGGATGGATGAGAATGACTGGTGAGGATCTAAGGAGAGCAAGTGATCACCTTGAATTCTCCTTAAACAGCTGAAAACATTGATATTAAGAAAACTTAAAGGCAGAGCATAGCAACCATGAATTCTACCTTAACACTTCATTTGCCTAATTTGCAGAAGAAAAAGTAAGAAAATGATTCACATAACAAACTTAAAAGTACAAAGAGAAACACACCATCAATACATGTAACCACGGGAATCCCAAAAAGGACTGCAAAACCCTGGTCTTTCTTCCTTTGCCAAAATGCAGTGATACAATCAGTAATACAATAGAAGCTTTCTCCCTCAAGAGTCCAACCATGAAAATGACCAAGAAAGTACATAATATAGGAAAGCTAACATCTTTCCTTGCCTCTAGGGGTAGAGCTCACTATCCTAGGAGCTGTTTCAACCAATTCCAAACTGAGCACTAAAAACTAGGCAGTCAAAACATCTTGCCTCTATAAGCTAGGAAACTAGTTCATTCATTAAATTTTTGCCTATCTCATGAATGAATCTTCTAGAAGAGATAAATGAGTGTCAAAATATCACAAAATTACATCATTTACATCAAGGAGGATCAAAATCCACTCCAAAAAGTCAAACCTAGTCAAAACTGCGTTTTGCTGAGCTGTAGGTACAATTTCTGTGAAAATTGCCCGACGGTTTGCTCACCTTTGGAGCCATTTTTGAGGCACTTCCAGGTGTCCAAATGAGGCAAAAGGGGGCTTTTTGGAAAGGTCCAGATGTATACTTTCCAACCCAAGTGGAATGTATGAATTTGGTGTCCATTTGCCCCTCCAAAATTGAAACCTCCCAAGACTGCTTCATGTGTGTAAAAAAGGTGGTAGAAAGTCATTTTTTGCTTGTTTTTTGACCTTCTGGAGGCTCAAAACTCGGTGAAAATTCTTTTTCTTTGCTGAGCAAGTGTATTTTTGCATGAAAAATCCAAAAATGCAAACTTTTCCTGAAATGGACCTCCCAATCGAAAGGGTCGCGCACGGTGCGCGACTCGTTGAGGGCAAAAACCTGTGTTTGGCACAAAAAATTCACAATTGACAAAATTTTATCCAAATTTCTTGAAATTTGGGCTGGGAGTCCCCAATAAAGTACCATGCTCAGTCAAAGAGGCTTTGGCCACAATTTGGAGTGGATCGGGCCTTTTCCGTCGTTTTAGTGCCTTGGCCAACCTCCTTGGATCAGGCGATTGTAATTTTGACATTTCTCTAAAACTATGATACCTGTGTAAACAGTGAAGGAGGTTTTTCTTCCTTGGAATGTTGTGGACAAAAACCTCTCTCAGTTTTGCAAAATTCATCTTTGATTACTCTGAAAAATCATTTGAGTGAAACCTATCCCGATGTGTGGAACAAGGGATTTTGTCGAAATGAAGCGAAATGAAGGGGATAAGGGGCTTCTAAATTCTTGGGGAAATTTTTGGAAGTACGGAGGGATGCTAGGAAGCAGGGGAAAGTTGAATCTCAAAGATTGAGTGAGGGGAAGGGGTCCAAAAGGGCAAAACACAGGCCCAACCTAGAAAATTGCCAGGTTGTAGCTAGAAACTAGGGTTTGTGCGAAAATGAGGAATTTGGGGTTCAGTGATGGGAGGCATTTGGTAAGGTACTTTAAGGATAGGGGAAGGTGTATGAACATCAGGAAACAAGTTTTTCCGATGATTTTACCGTCTAAGAGAAATTTCCTTCAAAACCCTAGGAGAGGGAAATGACCTTACCTAGGCGCAACTGAAGCATGAACAAGGTGTAAAATGAATCATTAGACACTGAGATGATAATGAAAACCCTATGAATGATGATAGACTCAGATGAATAGTGATATAGATTGGCATTTGGGCAACTTTGAAAAGAGTGAGAGCAAACCCTAGACCTAATGCCTAATGACCAAATTTTGCTTGAAGACTCACTGAAATGACAAAATTTGACTTTGACACTTCAAAATCACTTTGTAAGAGAATATTTGATCACTGGAGGAAGGCTGGAAAGACTGACACTAACATTGGCTCCAATGGGGATGGTAGCTCTTTGGCGGTGCCAAGAACCTCAGACCTATGGGAGAGCAGACCAGTGCTTTCAACCATTGGGCGATGGAGTCCAAACTAAAATGCATGACTGAAAACTGATGACTCGGATGACACAAATTGACTCTCACTCAACTAAAAACTGACTCAATACTTAAACACAACCGACAAACTGGAAATGATGTTCAAAGTGGAGCTTATTCATCACAACCTACTCTAATAGTTTCATTCATCACCTGATCAAGTGAAATGAAACAACCAATGCAACCAAGTTAGTATCCCGTCTACTGTTTGAATTCTCCGCAAATGCTCGCTTATGCAAAACAAGAAAGAACTACTGAAAGGCAACTCCCATGACAACTTGGAAACAGATCCGTTGAATGATATGAATTCTCTATCCGCCTCCAAAAACACTGCATAAGGATCTTGAAGTTCATGCACACTGGGACTTAGTTCATCCAATAGATTACTTCTCTTCTCCTCATACCATGAATGCAAACTTTGATTTGAGCCTTGTGACGAGACCTCTGTTGAAAATGACAAAGTAACCGGTTGCCGGATCAAATTCATATCAGCACATGTTTCAAGCTCACATGTAGTCAATGTAGAAAGACTTTGACTACAAACCTCATCCAAAACATCAGCTATTGGATCATGAAAAACTTGAAAAGACTGCTGCAATGTATCCATTGAAAATGTATGACATCCTTCTAGCTGTTCATCTTTTTCTTGAGAGATTTTACAAAGATTTTGCCTTATAAACTAAAATGATTCGAAGCAAAAGGGTATAGAATCTTCCTGCATCATCAAATCATGTATTTCGTCTTCCACAGCTTCATCTGTAATCTGCCCTTCAATTTTATTTGGTGGCTGCAAGTCTGATGCTACAGGCTCCTCAAGAATTTTGTTATTTGTCTCATCCTCAACATTAACACTGAGAGATTGCTGATTTGTCATAGGTTGTCCATTTAAACATTTACTATGCAA
>APFE030245368.1:29887-41601 GCA_000404065.3 Pinus taeda
CAACAGCCCTCTCTTCTTCACAATGATCTATAAAACAATCACTATGACAACTGGGATAAGAAACAAAATGTTTTGGAGCAGCAACTTGTTCTTCTTCAATCAGCGAGCCATGAGCTAGAACATAATCATCATTCCTTGCGTTGATCTTGTCCATCATATTTTCCACTGCACTTACCAAAATGTCAAGTTTCTCCTCTAGAGATGTTGATTCGACTGGATCTATGTTTTTCATTTCTTCTTCTTTCAACCTTGCCCGTTGGATCAACATATGTGCCTCTACATTTACTGCACTGTTTTGCATCTCATGAAGCGTTGCAATATCCCTTTCTCTTAGCTGAAATTCCATCTCCGGATCAAAGGCACCCGGATAGTGCAAGAGAGCAGATCTAGGAGTAGGCCTTATCTCAACTGGCATTGAATAATAAACTTGGTTAAATCTGGCTGAAAATTGTTGTACTGTCTCCCCTGGCAATCTTTTTAGCTGGTTATACTCTTCTACAATCAAGAAAAGGTTCTGCCCGATCATCCACCTGTCGAGAAAAACTTTGAAAAACTGCTAGAAATCTGAAATGCTTGCATCAGGCAGGGCTTTGAACCAACTCTTCACTTTGCCTTGCAAAGAAAGAGCAAAAGGCCTAATACTAACATCTTCATCATCAACTTCAAAAAGATCTAAAGAATTCTCAACATTCTGCACATGTTGCTCAGCGTTGACATTCTTACTTTCACCATCAAACTTCGGCAAGTATAGATCATAGTTTTTGGGGAAAGCATGGAGAACAGAAGGTAAAACAAGAGGTTTATATCGATCTGGAATTTTACAAGGTGTAGGGGTATGTACAACAGGTATAGAATCAGTCTTGGTCTTTTGAGGTTCATCAATCTGGAGATGGTCATCACAAAATTTAAAATAAAGGTCTTGATCAAGCTCAAGGGTATGCAAATCTTTGGTATTCACAATCTTCAAAGGGAAAGAATCAACTGCAGGCCGACGAATCTTCTCAAATATGGTATACTTTGCAAAGCCTTCTTGACATTCTTGGGAAAAGAGAAGAAATAATTTATGACAAAGAACAAAATGTCTTGGATGAAATTCCAACTTGAATACCTAATCTGTCCATGTTGTCCTTTCATGTTTTTGCTGGTCGATATCATCCTCCAGTGGAGTCTTTGGATCTAATCTCGAAAATGATTTAGAGTCGCCAGGTGAATGATTTCAGCCTTTCAAGTGTCTGATCGGTGTCCACCATCAACCATCAGATCTGAACTTGATAGATGTACTGGGGTAATTAACAAGTTAAATGTCACGTTTACAAGCTAGACCGGAGATTGACTGAAGCAGCGTTTATCTACTTCCGCTAATGCAAAGCAAAAGCGTTTTGAAGGCTACCTGTGATAACTTCAGGCTCCGTCTATAGCTTATAAAACAAATGACATCAATAAGCAAACCATTTTTTCTTCCCCAGATGGTCGCCAATATGTTAGCGCTTGAAATTTCACCTCAGGCTGAAAAAGGTAAACTCCAAGGCAACATCAAACCACTTAGCCTCGTAGCTAGCCCTACCGGGTAGGAGAGGGCTCTCTCCGGTCTATCTCGGCAAAGATCTTCAACGGGTAGAGATAACCAATAAAGAACACTGATTTTAGGCTAGTAAACTGATAAAAAATGTTGGATTTGGGATTTTTAGGGTTTTGGTGGAAAATTGGGGAAAGGCAATTTTGGGTGCGGGGATTGGACACAGTTTTCGCAGGGGGTTCTTTGGGGCGAGGTAGGAGACTGTATTGATGCCTTTGAAAGATTTTAATGGATGAGAATGACTGGTGAGGAGCTAAGGAGAGCAAGCAATCACCTTGAATTCTCCTTAAACAGCTGAAAACATTGATATTAAGCAAACTTAAAGGCAGAGCATAGCAACCATGAATTCTACCTTAACACTTCATTTGCCTAATTTGTAGAAGAAAAAGTAAGAAGATGATTCACATAACAAACTTACAAATACAAAGAGAAACACACCATCAATACATGTAACCACAGGAATCCCAAAAAGGACTGCAAAACCCTGGTCTTTCTTCCTTTGCCAAAATGCAGTGATACAATGAGTAATACAATAGAAGCTTTCTCCCTCAAGAGTCCAACCATGAAAATGATTAAGAAAGTACATAATATAGGCAATCTAACATCTTTCCTTGCCTCTAGGGGTCGAGCTCACTATCCTAGGAGTTGTTTCAACCAATTCCAAACTAAGCACTAAAATCTAGGCAGTCAAAACAACTTGCCTCTATAAGCTAGGAAACCAATTAATTCATTAAATTTTTGTCTATCTCATGAATGAATCTTCTAGAAGAGATAAATGAGTGTCAAAATATCACAAAATTACATCATTTACATCAAGGAGGATCAAAATCCACTCCAAAAAGTCAAACCTATTCAAAACTGCGTTTTGCTGAGCTGTAGGTACAATTTCTGTGAAAATTGCCCAACGGGTCGCGCACTGATTCTGAACGGGTCGCGCACCTTTGGAGCAGTTTTTGAGGCACTTCCATGTGTCTAAATGAGGCAAAAGTGGGCTTGTTGGAAATTTCTGGATGTCTACTTTCCAACCCAAGTGGAATTTCTGAATTTGGTGTCCATTTGCCCCTCCACAATTGCAATCTCCCAAGACTGCTTCCTGTGTGTCAAAAAGGTGGCAGAAAGTCATTTTTTGCTTGTTTTTTGACCTTCTGGAGGCTCAAAACTTGGTGAAATTTCTTGGTCTTTGCTGAGCAAGTGTATTTTGCATGACAAATCCAAAAAAGCAAACTTTTCCTGAAATGGACCTCCCAATCGAAAGGGTCGCGCACGGTGCGCGACTCGTTGAGGGCAAAAACCTGTGTTTGGCACAAAAAATTCACAATTGACAAAATTTTCTCCAAATTTCTTGAAATTTGGGCTGGGAGTCCCAATCAAGGACCATGCTCAGTCAAAGAGGCTTTGGCCAAAATTTGGAGTGGATCGGGCCTTTTCCGTCGTTTTAGTGCCTTGGCCAATCTCCTTGGATCTAGCGATTGTAATTTTGACATTTCTCTAAAAATATGACACCTGTGTAAAAAGTGAAGGAGGTTTTTCTTCATTGGCATGTTGTGGACAAAAACCTCTCTCAGTTTTACAAAATGCATCTTTGATTTCTCTGAAACATCATTTGAGTGAAACCTATCCCGATGTGTGGAACAAGAGATTTTGTCGAAATGAAGCGAAATGAAGGGGATAAGGGGCTTCTAAATTCTTGGGGAAATTTTTGGAAGTAGGGAGGGATGTTAGGAAGTAGGGGAAATTGGAATATCAAATATTGAGTGAGGGGAAGGGGCCCAAAAGGGCAAAACACAGGCCCAACCTAGAAAATTGCCAAGTTGTAGCTAAAAACTAGGGTCTGTGCGAAAATGAGGAATTTGGGGAATCTCAGTGATGGGAAGCATTTGGTAAGGTACTTTAAGGATAGGGGAAGGTGTATGAACATCAGGAAACAAGTTTTTCCGATGATTTGACCGTCTAAGAGAAATTGCCTTCAAAACCATAGGAGAGGGAAATGACCTTACCTAGGCGCAACTGAAGCATGAACAATGTGTAAAATGTCTCATTAGACACTGAGATGATAATGAAAACCCTATGAATGATGATAGACTCAGCGGAATAGTGATATAGATTGGCATTTGGGCAACTTTGAAAAGAGTGAGAGCAAACCCTAGACCTAATGCCTAGTGACCAAATTTTGCTTGAAGACTCACTGAAATGACAAAATTTGACTTTGACACTTCAAAATCACTTTGTAAGAGCATATTTGATCACTGGAGGAAGGCTGGAAAGATTGACACTAACAAATTCTACAAGTAGTTTTCTTTCTGTCAGTAGTTTTTCATTCAATCAACAATCTCATTTCTGCAAATTACTTTCTAGCTTTAAAGAAAATCTTACAAAAATCAACCCAAAAAAATTTCCTTTGATGCCTCGTAGGAATAGGGACAATTCAGGAAAATTCTTGTTAAATACCCCCACTACATCCAAACCTTCTCTCTTCTTCAGTGACGATGATTTGGAAGACCCTTTAGGTGAGCAACCTTACATATTTGAAGAACCTACAAGCGAAGAAGAAGTGGAAGAACCCATTCTTACTAAACCAATGGCTGAAAATCGAAATGATAGAGGGAATAGAGAGAGAATTGGGGGTGCCTTCCCCATCAGGGGAACCAATGGGGACACTAAGATGAAGAATATAAGCCCCTCTGCTCTACCTCATTTCCATGACCTGACCACAAAGGACCCTGACACCTTCCTATTTGAGTTTGGTGTTATATGCCAAACCTATGACTATATAGATGATGAGCAAAAGCTAAAACTGTTTCCATCTACCCTTAAGGATGCGACATTGTGCTAGTTCATGGATTTACTTGGATATAGCATCACAAATTGGGCTCAGATGCAAGAGGATTTTAACAACAAATATAGGGACTACTATAGGTCAAAGGACACTAAAGAATAGATTTTTAGGATGACCATAGGCCAGGATGAATCCTTAGAAGACTATGAGGAAAGATTCTAGTTCAGTTACAAAAGGGCCAGGTGCACACTTGACCCTGAGTCACTGAAGCTGGTCCTACTTAGAAGAGTAAGGGAGGATCTTCTGGATACCTTAGATATGATAGCAGGAGGAGATATATACCAATTGCCCTATGAGGATATTAAGACTGTCTTTAGAAACCATTCTAGGGAAACCAGGAAAAAGGGTAGGGGTAGTTAACCTATGGCCAGTACATCATCCTCCAACTCATCCATCAAGGGTGAAATTGGAAATATGCTGGAAGATTTCAAAAGTGATATGCTGCAAACCCTTGGCTTGTAATTGGACACCATGAACATCAAAAGGAAGCAAGAGGAAGTAGAGAGAGCCTTGGCCATATTTTGTCCTAGATGCACTAGGAGGCATCCTAGGAACGAATGTCCATTAAACTGTATTAAGATTTTCTCAGTCCATGAAGAAAACCACTCCACAGACAAGTGCCCTTCTTTACCTGGACCCAATGCTGTATATCAAGGAGTTGAAGGGGTCACTGAGCAGCTTTTCTACATCAACCAAAGGAGACCTCCTAGGCCTAGACCATACCAACAGGATATGCAAGGGTCATCCCATGCATATTACAACCCCAACCAAACCACAACTATACCTTCTTGGGGACCCCCTGCTCATCCTTCTTGGTCTACACCTCCTCCTTGGTCCTATGCATCTCAGTATCATTCCCATCCAGCCAGCCAATCATTTCAACCTTATGTTCAACCACAAATTTAGTGGAATACCCCACACCAGGGGTGGAGGCCCCAATTCAACGATGCTCCAGCCCTATTGCCTCCACCACCTACCCAACCACAACTCCTACACTCTACTCCACCAAAGAAACCCTAGAAGCCTGCGCAGCCAAATCCGAACCCAAACAATAGGCAAGCTCAACAAGTATACATTGGAGAGACATCATCCCCATCTTATGTTGTATAAATCCAGGAGATCAACCTAAGATCTAGGAGAATTATCCCTGATAACCAACCTCCCTCTCCACATAGGGAGGTTGAGAAAGAAAGAGAGGAATGCAACCTTAAAGTAAGTCCACACTTTCCTGAAAGATTAGCCCAACCACTCTATCCTACCCCAGAAGAAACTGAACTTCTAGGAGAATTGAAGAATCTATGTGTAAAGATCCTTCTTCTCCAAGCAATCAAAGATGTTTCCATATAAAATAAGTTGATTAAGGAGAAGTTCTTCAAGCATCCAAGAAGAAGAAAAAGGGATGCCCCTACCATTAATGTAATTGGGTATTTGTCTAACTTAATGCTGGTGCAGGTAATATGTCCAAAATATTTAGACCCTGGAAACCCTGAAGTAGATGTGCACATCAATGGCACCATTGTCCCACACACTTTTATTGATCTTGGGCTTCCATTAATGTGATGACCAAGGACACCATGCTCAATCTCAATGTTCATGGGTCATTAAGGAAGACCACAACAGTTCTGCAACTTGTAGACCATTCCACAGTCACCCCTAAGGGAATAATGGAGGATGTGATGGTCTCCATTGATTCCTGGGAGTACCCTACAAATTTCCTAGTTCTCTAGCCTAAGGCTAAGCTTGTTGGTTACCTTCTCATATTTGGGAGGGCATGGTTGGCTACAACTAATTCTTACATTAGCTGTAGAGCTAGAAATATGACCATCAAGAATGGGCATATGTCCAAACAATTAGTCGTATACCCTCCTGCTAAACCTTCCCTAGAGCATGATTTACCTTTATGGTTGGAGGAGGAGGAAGAAGATGAGGTTTATTATACCCAACTTTATGCTTTGGAAGTAACCATAGGAGGAGAACAACAAGATGAGGATGACTTAATTGAACACCTACTCCAAAGTCCAACTCCTAGTTCATTACCATTAGAATAAGAAGTAAGGGAAACCCAGAACAATCATCCAATTGACTTATGCTTGGCCAATATGAACCCACTCAGGGTCAAAACCATAGAACTCGGCCCACAGAAAACTTTGAAAATCAATCCATCTCTGTCTGCTCTTGAAGAGGAAGAGTTATGCAACTTGTTGAGAGAAAACGTAGAAGCATTCACTTGGAGTTACAAGGAAATGAAGGGAGTACACCCCTCAGTGTGTACTCACCACATATACATCAAAGAAGGTTGCAAGCCAGTTAGGCAACCACAAAGGAGGATGAATCTAGCTCTTAAAGACATAGTCAAAGAAGAACTGCAAAAACTGCTAGATGCAGGATTCATCTACCCTATCTCAGACAGTGAGTGGGTCTCTCCTTTAGTGTTAGTTCCCACGAAAAATGGTAAGTGGAGGATTTGTGTAGATTTTAGGGAGTTGAACAAGGCCACAAAGAAGGATCATTTTCCCCTACCCTTCATTAACCAAGTGCCAGATAGCGTGGCAGGGAATAAGTTCTTTTCTTTCCTAGATGGATTCAATGGGTACAACCAAATCCAAATCTGCCCAGAAGACCAGGATAAGACCACATTCACCTGTCCTTGGGGTACTTTTGCCTATAGGGTCCTTCCTTTTGGCCTATGCAATGCTCCTACCACTTTACAGAGAGCAGTCTTCAGTATTTTTGTTGAATTAGTACATGATGCTGTGGAAATCTATATGGATGATTTTACACCTTATGACTGTGATTTTCAAGAAGCCCTGACTAACCTAGGCAAAGTATTGCACAAATGCATTGAAATGAACTTGTCTCTCAGTCCAGAAAAATGTGAATGATTGAAGGGGATGTGCTAGTTCATTCAATATCTCAGCAAGGACTGCAGGTGGACCCAAACAAAATAGAAATCATACAAAGGCTCCCACCTCCACAAAAGCAGAGAGATGTTAGGAGTTTCTTAGGGTTAGCTGGATACTTCCAAAGGTTCATAAAGGACTTCAGCAAGTTGTTCTCTCCTTTGTTTGGATTGTTTCCCAAAGATTATGAGTTTATATGGTCAAAGATTTGTCAAGAGGCCTTAGACATTCTAAAGGGTAAGTTAACCACTGCACCAATCCATAGAGGCCCAAACCGAGCCCTCCCTTTCCATATTCATGGTAATGCCTCACACAAAGCCATAGGAGCAACCTTAGGTCAGGTAGAAGAGAAATTTCCCTATGCTGTCTATTTTACCAGTAAGAACCTCTCAAAGCCTGAGCTAAATTATACTGTGACCGAAAAGGAACTCCTGGCTATTGTGCATTCATTAAACAAATTTAGGCATTACATTACAGGCTATCAAACATTTGTGCATATTGATAATGTTGCAATCAGATATTTAATGAACAAACCAGATGTGAATTCTAGAATTATAAGATGGTTTCTTTTATTACAGGAGTTTGATCTAACTATTGTTGATAAGCCTGGTAAGGAAAATGTTGTTGCTGACTTTCTATCTAGGATGAATCTACCTGTAGGTGAAGAAGGAATGGTGGATGACCAGTTGCGAGATAAGAATTTGTTTGCTATTTCAGTTCTCTCCCCATGGTTTGCTAATATAGAAAACTATTTTGTATCAGCACAGTTTCCACCAAACTTGCCCTCCAAAGAAAATAGCAAGATACTCAGGAAGAGCACCCCCTTCACCTGGATTGGGGGCAATATTTTCAAACTTGGCCCAGATCAAATCTTGAGAAGGTGTGTAAGGGAAGAGGAAGTCTTTGAAATCCTTCTGACCTGTCATGCTGGGCCTTGTGGAGGTCACTTTGCAGCAAAGAGGACAACATTCAAAGTGTTGCAAGCAGGCTATTATTGGCCTACTCTTCATCAGGATGTGAAAAAGTACATTAATCAGTGTGATCGATGCCAGAGGATCAGAAAGCCTACTCCAAGAGATGAAATTTCCCTACAACCTCAAGTGACTTTCAAGCCATTTGACAAGTGGGGCATGGACTTGATTGGGCCTATCAATCCCCCTTCAAAGAAAAAACAACACATTATTGTGTGTGCTGATGATTTGACTAAGTGGGCTGAAACCAAGGCAATTAAGGCAACAACAGAAGAGAAGGTGGTTAAGTTCCTAAGGGAGAATATATTCTACAAATTTGGGTACCCTAGAGAGCTAGTCACAGACCAAGGAAGCCAGTTTACCTCTAGCATGATTGAAGAACTGCTCAGCCATCACAAAATCAAGCATAGGACCTCCACTCCTTATCATCCACAAGATAATGGGCAAGTGGAGGTGACCAACTGGGCACTGGAGAACATCTTAACCAAGATAGTGAGCAGCATCAGGAAGGATTGGGCAGAGAGACTAGTTGAGGCCACCTAAGCCTATAATACAACATGTAAGACCACCATTGGATTTACACCCTATGAGCTGGTCTATAGGAAAAAGGCTTTGTTGACCATTGAGTTTGAATATAACACATTGAGGATGACAACCAAACTAGATTTGGATCTCAGTCATGCACAAAAAGAAAGATTGTTCCATTTGAATGGCTTGGATGAATTTCGAATGCAGACCCTCCTACATACATAGATAGTCAACTTTAGAGGAAGATCTGGCATGACAAACATATTAAGGAGAAGTAATTTCAAGAGGGAGACTGGGCATTGTTATACAATTATAGGTATAAATACTTCAAGGGCAAGCTAAGGACAAGATGGCTCGGATCTTATGTGGTGGAAAGATGCCATGACAATGGTTCGGTAAAATCAAAACTATAGATGAAGAAGCCATTCCATTGCTAGTTAATGGACACAAATTGAAAATGTACAAGAGGCCTTTATCAAAACAATATTTCATTGACAATATCAATAAGGAAGTGATGATGGTGGAGCAAGTTCCCGCTCCTCCCTCACCAGGTCACTGAAAAAGGAAAAAAAGAATAAGGATTCAGGTGAAAACCTCTATGAGGCACCTAAGTCCCATCTTTGGGTTGAAACCCTCATGAGGTGGCCCAAGGATGAGAGAAATGGAAATAAAAAGAAGATCCTTGGGTGAAAACTTTCTGAGGTGCCCAGGCAAATATCTAGGGTGAAAACCTCTTTGAGGCAGCCTAGTGTTTTATATATATATATATATATATATATATTTTATATTATCTATATATATATTAAAAGAAAAGAAAAACATAATTGTTATTTGCAGGTGGATGAGAAAGACAATCAAGGAGAAAATATAAGGTCCTGTTGTGGCCACCAACAACCCCCCTCCTTATGAAGTATTATTGCTAATACTAAATAAGTGGGGACGCTCAAAAAAATTAGTTAGCGTTACATTTTCTTTTTTAGATGAAACTTACAACATCATGGACTTAGGAAAATACCTTGAAAAATCTAAAGAACCTAAGTTCCATAATGAAGAAAATTAAATTCACTCCTTAAAGGATATCGCATCACGCAAATAATGATAGGATACACCTTCTAATGAGTTAAAATGACAAAAGGCGAGAATGCGACGCGAAACCTCATCGCATCGCATATACTGAAGAAACACTCACATTGAAAAACTTTAAAAAATCGCCGATATGCGATATCGCATATCGCACATCGCAAAAATCACATGAATTACACAAGGATTATAACAATCTGCGATATTGCAATATTGTGACATTGCGATACTGCGATACCGCAAAGTTGCGATACTGCGACCTTGCGATAAAAACAACACTATGACATTGTGACATTGCGATATTGCGATACTGCGATCTGCGACATCGCAAAACAAAAACCGTGGGACCCCTCCATCGCAGTTGGTTCTGGCTCATTATTCGAGAAAACTTTTTAGCCAACAGTTGGTCATGTATTTTAATGCGAATTAATGACTTATTGCCATTTGTTAATGAAGTAGGGTGTTGTGTTTTTCGAAGAAATAACTCACGTAATGTGGCATGTCTTTGGCATTTAAAAGTTTTCCTGTCATTAGTCCTTTATCATTACTTCCACTTCAATGTAAACTGCAGGAAAGAAGGACGAAGCGTTATACAGGGCACTATGCAGAAAACAACGAGGAGGGAAGGCAGCACTCCAATGAACATTTTGGAAGACATACTTAATCCACTCAAGGAAGAAAAAGAGCCGCAGAACTTTTCTGAGACATCTATCACAGATTTCTCATGTACAGCCATGGTTGAATGGATACTGAACGACACTAACAGACAGTTTAATTCTCAGGGTCAAGAGCTCACAGAAATACTATTTTTACAAATTTCGGGCTTTATACCGAATGAGAGAAAAAGGTGCAAGAGGCAAAAACCGCATCAGGGAAGCCCGGATCAAGAAATAGAGGCAGTTTCCGATGCGCGATTAGCACTTAGTGCTAATCACGCATCGCTAAGGAAAATTGTTCGAAAAGGAAGGTCCCTAGTTGCTTAGTCACCTGCGAGCCCCGAAAATTGCAAGAAATCAACAATAGAAGCAAACTGGAAACAAAAGACTGAAAGAAAAGCAGAAGCAGTCCAAAGGTTAACCAAGTTGAAATGGGATTTTTACCAGGCATACATGGTAATGATACATATTCATTGGATGATTCTCAAACATATCATCAGTTTTACTGAGAAGATAATGCCATCTCTTGCCGATTCTGTTTGCTTAACTCAACCAAAGGCAGAAGACAGTCAGCCGACTCTACTCAGGAAAATACTGAATGCTTGTGACATTAAGGAGTAGATTTAGAAATAATTAGTAGATTTAATTTTAGAATAGTTTTTCTTAGAAAGAGGACGGTCATTTAAACCGAATCCTCAATTTCTGTAAATAAGTTATTTATTTAGTAGTATTTAAACCCTTCTCATGCATTTAGAGAAGGGTCCAGAAATTTATCAAAAACTTGTCCTCAGAACATGCACTTTTGCACCCTCAGAGGAGGTTTTGCTGAATGAATGGAACAGGGTTTATTTGATATTTGTATTTGATATCTGCTACTGATGTTGCACTTCTGTACTCTTAGTGGATGTTAAATCAAGGAGAGATAAATCAATTATCGCTTGAAACTCATGAGTAGGATTACTTATAAATGGTATTTTTATCTCTTAACCATTTTTGCTTATGTGTTAAAGTGATATTCAGTTTTCAGTTGTTTATATATTACAGCGTGGATGCCTGAGTTATCATTTGGCACTTTTGTATGGTGATAACTATTTATTTATGCTTAGTGTATGAATAGCTCATTATGCGATAAGTTTTCACAACTGTTTCATCTAACTTCTTATACGA
>APFE030245369.1:0-10325 GCA_000404065.3 Pinus taeda
ATATGTTTACTCCACTTCTAGGGACCTCGTAACCACCCTACCAATACACAAGTATGTTCTCGTTTGCAATTAGAAAAAATACCCAAATTACAATCAGTTTACTCCAGCATATGTTGGAAAGTTATAGAAGGATGACTAGTGCAATCAATCCATTCCTTTTTAGCCCTGGATTTGTTTCAGTTTAAAAAGAAGTATACAAATATACTTGTCCAATGTCTATGCTTTAACCATTCACCTTAAGATGTTTTTACCATATAATTTCCTAAGTCTATTTAATATCTTCATTATCATAAAAACCAACCTATATCCATCTTAACTCCACATCTACCACTCTTAGGGGGATGAAATCTATTTATCCCTCTGAGCACTTGGTAGACCCAAAATTAAGATGGATCTAAGATAGAATTTCCCTTTTAAATAGTCTATGCTCACATGAATACCATGGGTCAATACCATGGGTTATCATAAACCTGGAGCTTAAAAATTACTATTGTAATTTATAAAAATTTATAAAATTAATAGTTGATTTTTATTTTAACCAAGCTAAAATGTTTAACATACATTAAATTACAACATCCATTTTTACTCTTTATCGGATCAAATATTTTTTCACTCTATGCTAGTTATATCACGATATTTGATACCTCTCGGGGGTTAGTAGATCCAGAGTAAAGATGTATCCAAATTAAAGGTGGATCTATTCTGGTTTAGTTCCCCATTTAAATAGGCTACATTCCAAGTGAATACCATGGGTCAATACCATGTGCCATTTTGGTGAATTCCATGGGTGAATACCATGTGCCATTTTTATTTTTATTAATACTAATATTAGGGTTAATAATGTTTTTTTGCATGGTATTAATATAAAATAATAAAAAATGTTTTATTTGTTTACCATACCTCTCGTTTATTTATATTATTATTAATTAACCATACCATTCATAAATACAAGCTGACTTATGTTGTAAATATAAAAAAATGTTTTATTTGTTTACCATACCTCTTGCTTATTTATATTTTTATTAATTTACCATACCTCTTTTACAAATATGGTATTTGGCCCATAGGATTCACTTAAATAAAACCTCTTTCTTGAGCCCTCATAAATAGAACGAGGGTTATGGACTAAATATAAAAAGAGGTTTTATTTATTTAACATATGTCTAGTTTATTTATATTTTTATTTATTTACCATACCTTTTGAGTAAGTATAAAAAGACGTTTTATTTATTTACCATACCTCCACTTTACTTATATTTTGATTTGTTTACACCCTTGCATGTATCTAAGGTGACTTATGGAGTAAATATAAAAAAATTCTTTATTTATTTACCATACCTCTCATTTATTTATATTTTTATTGAATACCATACCTCTTTTATAAATATGGTATTTGGTCCTTTGGCCCATAGGATTCACTTAGATAAAACCTATTCTTGAAAATGGGCGAATGGATTCGCTTAAATAAAACCTATTCTTGAAAATGGGCGAACGTAAGGTTGTAACTCCTAATTTCAAGGGCTAAATTTACCTTTTTTACCCTCTCCCTTAAAATAAGGTGGGCTGTTTGAGGTGATTTGAACAAATGTACTATGATACAGAATATTCCCCCACTAAAAATTTAAAACCCCTTACTTTCGCCAAAGGGCGAACATTCGCGCCTAAAATAACCCCTAATTATAAGTGATCTTTCCTAGCTCAAATCCTCTTATTGGTGAAAGTCCAAAAATTTTAGGGGGTTTTGGTTGTGGTGACATTGGGCTAGTAGCCCATTATTGCTTATAGGTCTAGTTTATACCTTCTAGGGTTTCCCTCTCCAAGGCCTATTAGATTTTGTTGCAACACTTCTAGAGATGGTTGCAACATGTCTGAAGTAGTGATAGTTATAAAACTAAATCTCATCCATCAAGGGAGTAAAGGGGTTATTTCTTCTCCTTTGAAATATTCCATATCTTCCAAAGTATTCTCTTGGAGTGAATAATAGTTTACTCGTAATTTCTCCTCTTGGTATGCTTCTTAGATTGTAAATATGCTACTTCCTTTCTTTTTCACTGATAATCTTGGTGCCATTATCTACTACATTATTTTTAGGTTTTGCATCATTGTTTACATGCACTTGTGAGCTAGATTGTCCCTTATGAAATCCAAGACCAGATCTAATCAAGGGAGATATTTGACTGGTAATCATGTTTTCCAAGAGCCTTGTACTCTTATTATGATTGATCTGATTTCCTTTCTTTACAAGCTACTTCCTCATAGGGACAATCTCATCCTGTACCTCTTCGAATCCACCACCTCTCTCTTTCAATTGGCTTCCCATCACCTCTTCAACTCTTTTGGCTTCTTAAATATGGGCCTTCAAAATGATAATTTCTTCTTTAAGCTCAAACTCCTTAGCATTAAAGATATGAAACACATTTTTTTGATCTCAGCACACCATTGTTAGCATACTTATTTCAACAAATAACTTGTCTATTACAATAATAGATAACACAAGTTCAACTTTAAGAACCATTGCATCATCGTCCTCTTGACTAATTCGATCTAAATGGTTATCATCAAAATCATCTAATGCATAACTCAGAAAAATCTCATCAACATTTTTCCTTTATATATACCTTGTTGTAATACACTTTGTTCTTGATTTTCTAATTTATTCACCTGAAAATATGTTGAGCTCCCACTAAGGTGATGAATCTCATCAGACTAATACTCTTTCTTCTCAGGTTCGTTCTTATTATTTTTCTTTTTGTTCTTCTTCTATCCATTTCTACTTCTACTATTACCTCCATATAAGATTCACAATTTATTCCATATATCATTTATATATGTTAGATCCACGATGTTCTCCAGATATGCATTATGAAGGTTATCATAGATGACACATTTTGCTTGGGAATTTTGTTGCATCACTTTCGATGGTGTTACCGGGAATAGTGTCCATCAGATGCTGCTATTCCCACTAAGATGGGTGGCTATCTTAGTAAAAAACAAGTAAAGTCTACTTTTGTTTTCTTTTATGAATATAGACAAGAGGAGAACCAATAAGACCAACCTTAGTCTTGCTCTTGATTTCCTTTCCTTCTTGATAGAGTTTCACCGCTTCTTGTTCGTCTGCCTAGCTTCAAAGAGAACATGTGGAATCACAACAACATACTACTATCGAAGAAAAAAATATCTATATTCATAAATAACACAGGACTAGATGTGTGTTAACCATATAAATGCATATATAAACAAGTACACAAGAATATCGAAGAAAACTAGAATAGCATTATTAAGATGAAAAGTAGCAAGGGGATTACAACCATATGTTCTGACCCAGAACCATCATCCAGCTGGGAAGCCCTTCTTCACCTCAAGCAAAGCTTAGATCACCCAACACTATGAACGTACACCAGAAAGCCAACAACACTTCTCTATAACATACAAAATTCCAGCCTTTGGATCTCCGTGATGAGGGATCCATATATAGATGATTATAGACAGGTGAGTCATCTTCTGGGATCTTGATTAGTTTCCTCTCTCTGATAGTTCCTACTTCCACTTGGAGAATGATGATCTCTTACCCATCCCTAGTCGAGAACAGAGAGGCAAGTGTCAGAGGGGAAGCTTCTGGAAGATTCCATGATCTTCCACCTCGCATTTTGTCCCTGCCATTTGTCCATTCCCGACCATCGCACCCTACAGAGGAGAAATTGAGTATGCATTTCACATTGTACAGTGGGAAGGTGATATGCATCGCATCCTCTGAACTAAGCTTTTAGTATGGTCCAATTTTGACCATATGAGCAGTTTTCAGTGGAGAACTTCTGGGAGATGATGTAATCAATTGACCTTGTTCCTTTAGGTAGTTAAGCGACACTTTTAGGGAATTAGGAGCCGTCATTTTATGCACATTTATGATTGGGGTTTAAGTTCCCAAAAATGTCTATAATGGTTGCCCCCTAAAGCATGAGGTCGTTAATCTTTCTGATGTCAGGTGAAATGCTTTACTATGAGGATCCGAAGTTTTTCCGAGCTGGGAGGTGACCTGTAATCAGATACAATACAATACATTATTTTGACAACATTTTTTCATGATCTAGCTGAGGTAGGCATTCCCATACTCAGCTTTATAAATTCATTTTCATGTACATAGGACAGACAATCGTCTATGTGACAGACTGATGATATGGACTCATCATCCTTTGATTTGGATGATCATCTGCTCGGCAATGATGTACACTTGATGTCTTTATATTCCTGAATATATCACAACCCAGATGGATGAAACTAGATCCAAGGTCTTCAAAACTCGTTTAATCTTCACTCGGAGTACAAGTCGATCCATGTGAAAAGTGTTTTGGAGTTGAACATGGAAAGACATCGCCTGATTACCAACCAATGATGTAAGTTGTTAACAGGTGCGAGAGGAATCACAAATAATGACAATGATCCTCAAGGTACTACAGTACAATTCACGTGGTGTGAAAAAGGACTTGGCGTTAAACACCACGTAGAATCTCTCGGTCGAAGGCCATTGAGGTAAACCTGTCGCCAAAAGGGTTGTTCCTAATTCAACTTCTTGGATAATGATCTGATGTCGACAAGAAGTGACCCACCATAGGAGGGACTTAATGAATCCCACATCAATGACACGGAATGAAGAAAATGATTTTGGAGGTGAAAACAATATGACGATACAGAGTTCAGGGTGGCGGTCATGAAGGAATGGAGCGTGAATGTATTGCAGTGGGTGAGACATAGGTGAATTTTCTGAATGACTTCTCTTGAACATATCAGTGACACTAATGATGGATTGGTAGCATTAACCCCAAAGATGGATGGTGTGATGGACCAATGGTGATGACTAGTGAATGGAACAACCCAAGCCAGCATGGATGTGGAAGGAAAGTGTCATGTTCAAGAGTAACTTGCTACCAAGAAAGTTTCTTCAAGTTTTCTTCCCAATTTTCCCCAATCATTGCTGACCAGTACCTCTTTATTTTTGTCAAGCTTGAGGAGGATAAAATATGCTTCTTCTATAATCCACCCTTCAGGCGAACCTGTCACTATAGTTTAGCAAGCCTAGCAACAATGAAACTCGTTCTCATCCATGCAGACGAGTTTGTTGCTATTTTGTTTTAACGAGTTTAATGACAATTATAACTCAGTAACTTTCAATTTTAGAGAGTCTGAAAGGAACGGAAAGGAGACTCCAGTGGTTATTTTTCATCATGCAATCCCTTGAGTCCGAAAAAGCATAAAATAATACAAAACGGATGAATTTTCGATAGTTTTAACGAGCCGAACAAGACAAGCGCTCGATCCTTTTGTGTAATAATCCCTCCGGTCCAAAAAGATTAAAATCTAGAGGAGCGATAACACTTCCGATGACTTTAACGAGCCGGAGAGGCCAGTCACTCGGAAATCTTTTCATATTTTATGAGTCAGGTGAAAAGAGCTTAAAGAAGACTCGTTTTCGAGGAATGGGTGATGATTTTGGGTAGTAGCTGATTCTAGGTAAGATTTGGAATTTTCCAATCACGATAGTGTCACAAGGATGGCTAATAGAATCACTCTTCGCAGAAGTTCCTCGAAGGGGTAAACAATTATATGGGGGTGAATGATTGGCTAAAAACAGAGTGGAGGTAATGATGAGAACACAACCAAGGCTCAAAAGCTGGCGATAAGGAATTCACAATGGTTATTTACTGGTTCATTTTTTAATGAGCTTAAACGCTGGGGGAAACATTTGCTCATGACTTATGTTTATTTTTTAACGAGCTTGAAGTATGATCTAAAACTGCTCGTGGAGGATTTATTTTTTAATGAGCTTGAACCCTACGGTAACATTTCTCGCCAGTTGTATGATAAGAATGTCTCATTCAAGATGCTATTTTGAAGGGGCTTACATCTCTCAAGATTTTCCCCAAATCCTTTTTTTATGCAAGTTAGGAAACGACTAGCCTTACGGGTTTAAAGGATTAGAGGTCCTACAAATTTAAAAAATAAATAGCCACTCTTCACTTGCATGGGGAAAGGTTTGCATGCCCCTAGGTATAAGGAAAAATTCCCAGGTTACCATGAAAGTTTCATCTGCGTAGCAGACAGAAAGCTCCCTTGGCGATGTCTACCGAAATAGACAATGGGGAGTGGCGTAGAGATACTCCACCCACATAACTTTAACAAAGGTATCTTATTCCAGCCTGATTCCATTTTCCTATAAGGACGGGTTCGTCAGAGTAGTCATATATCCCTCATGGAAATCTACTCTATAACCAAGGTTTTCCTACCAAAATAGACCAGGGTGCATGCCCCCTAGGTTTCAGTCACATCCTCCTGAATTACTCATGCTCATCAAGTGGACAGACTGGAGATCGATGAGACATTCCTCACGTGAAAAGACCATTTAGGGATGGCATTTTACTATTTACAATGCGTGAATTGGGGAATGACATTTTTTCTACGAGCTTGACCATCCTGCCTTCGTGCGGAAAACACATTACTCTAAAGAGTGAGGAGACGATGGCTCCCATGCAATAAATATAGTCACATCCAAGGAGTAGATTATAATCCAAGGGTCCTTGAACTACCATCACATTCATGTGAACGCTTTTCCTTCTCAAAGTAATGGGAACATTTGGAAGGATCCCTAAAGGTCAACTGGTTCCTTTGTCGAAGCCTGTCAGATTTCTCATTTCAAGCAAAAGTGATGGCCAACCAAGCGTTTTCCAAGCAGTTGAGGAAAGGATACTCACAGAAGCACCTTAATCGATGATGGTACCAACCATAACCATTCTGTAAGCTTGTACAATGATTCTGAATGGTACACTACCTAGTAAATGGGGTCTACCTAGTAGATTCTAGTCGAAGGAAACGACTAGGTTTCTTGGTGGTGGGACCGAATAGACGATCGGATATGACTCTGATGAACTTCCTTCCTGCAATAAAGGAATGGCAGGACTACCCCCAAGTTCATCAGAGTCTGTGTTGATGAAAAGAATTTGAATGGTGTCATTCGCTTTCTCTTCAGTGACGGTATCATTCGAGGATGAACACTCTGAAGGCAATACCGGGTCAACTTTCGTCTTGACCTTTTGACTTTCATCTGGTATGGATTTAGAGGGTTCATTTTCAATGATAAATGCTTCGACCGACTGCAATGATGGGCCAGTCGGGTTTTCAACTAGGTGAGGACTTGGCAAGAGTTTTTTATATCCAGGAGGAAGTTGTAGCGGTGAAACCGTACAATAATCGAAAACTCTTTTAGCTTCATCAAGGAAGGGAAAACGGTGGATGGCGTGATTGCCTTCACACAACTTACAAGGAAATTTGGGATTCCTTTTATGTCCATGTGCTTCGCTTTCACTGATTGATGGTGTACATTCAACATGATCATCAGAGGTTGATGCCACCGGATTGTGCAAACGAGGAGACCAGTCCCTTAAGATCCAGGGGATGCGGGGACAATCTCGGTGATAGTGGTCTCCATTGCAGATGACACAAGGAAATTTAGGTTTCGACAGTGCAGTGTGAGGATTTTCGCTAGATGAAGCTTGGTTGCCCCCTTTCGATTTTGGTTCCTTTTTCTCTTTCTACTTCTTCCTCTTCTCAGTTACTTGATTTTTAGCTTTATCAACTTTATCAAGTGAAGAGGAAGGAGGAGAGGGAGAATCAGACGAAGTAGAAGGTTGGGAGGAAACTCTAGTGTCATCTAGTTACTGATTTGACTGTTTAGGAATTACGAGATTCTGAACAACAGAGGTAGAGAAGAGCTAGACATGCAAACCAATTGTCAATTCTGGAAGTGACAAAGTGGTCATATGGGGTGTAGCAACATCTCCCCAAGAGGAGAAGGGACTAGGATTTCCTCCAAGGGGAAATCCTTGGTTGGTAGACTCCATTTTCTCAACCTAAAGACTAACGGGGGGAATTTGTGATGTTATTCCGATTAAAATAAATTTTAGGCACTTTGACACAACTTGTTTTTTCAATTTTAAAGAGTGGAGAAAAAACAAAAGATGACTCTAGTCGCCTTCAATTTTAATTGAGCCTGAAGTGACAAGTGCTCAGAGGACCTTTTCTTTTAATGATTCTGAAAAGGAGAAAAATGGACTTATCTGGAGATCTAGGCAGAGAGGATTACCAAATCAATCACAAAACTACAAAATACTTTTTACAGTACGACAGTCAATCTTCCCGAATGTTGTGTTCAGTGCATTGTGATCGATAGGGCGGCAGACATGGCTTCCTAAGGATAAAGGATGCAGCCTATTGTGGTCTCCCAATATATACTCGATGGTACGTGGGAGCACAAGTCCATACTAGAACTTACCATCTCAGAGTAGAGGAACCACCCAAATAACAATAAAAACAACAATTACCAAGTTTTACGATGCCGGAATACGTCTCTAGCCTAGACCTCTAGATGTTGTGCATTAAGTTCCAAAGCGTTGTTAGATTCATTAAATTTATTTTAAGTTGATCTTGCTTAACAATTTGCCTTTCAGGTTCACCGCTTGATGTGTATATAATTCCTAAAATGCAGTCTAAGATGATAAACAAAAGTTTAATCTTGTTTTGGCAATGAAAATCCTAGCTACTAAGGAAAGAAAGTTAAGAATCTTTCTGCAAAGAGCACAGAGCACACACTGAATGCACAGTCCTTAATCAAACCAAGTTGTTGAAATGCAAATGCACACGCATGTGTTTGTTTACAGCCTTCTTAATGTATGAATGATTGATAAGAAAGCTATGTGCAAATATGAATTACTTTTCAAGCAACAGTACTCAACAAATTTCTTTTTCAAAATGAAGTGAAGGCAAGAGAGACACTTTGCGATTTTGAAATGAAACTTTCTTTTCGACACTTTAAAAACCACTAATTCAAATCATATGCAATAGTAACTGTATAATCAAATATCAAGAACAATGGGATTGTCTTCTAAAACTGAAAATGACAGCTATGACACTTTCAGATCTAGAAACGACAGTTCGACTATGCTATTTTTTGCAAAAGAGAACTGAAAATGATGCACAATACATAAAAAACACTTACAATTCTTTGCACTAAGGAGGCGGAATAATGCAAGAGAAGGGGGTTTTCACGGAAATAGACTAACTACTGATAGCAAAACTCGTGAATAGGAATGAAAACAGTGAGAAAAAACCACAGCTTGAGGGTAAAGTTAACCCTCCCCGACCATCACACCTATTACACAGTGAAACCAGTATGCATCACACCTACTACACTCGGGAAGTGCGATGCATATAGTTCACCCTGAAGGCAGTGTATGATGGTACCAGTGTGAGACTTTAAACAATTTTTCACTCATAGTTTGCAATTCAGTTCAGGGATTTAGGCCGAGTAAGTAATGGTCAGTGTATGTAAAACACAGGGGTGATCTAAAGAGGTTACTAGAGCCACCACTTAGGGCAATTAGATTGCTTGTAGATCTATTGCTTAATTCATAAACAAAACCCAGAGATAGACTGAAGCAACATTGATCTACTTTGCATTTGTATAACAAATGTAGTTTGAAGGCTAGCTGGCTTGACTTCAGGCTCCGTCTGTAAGTTTATAAAAGAAACAAGGATAGATAGGGTAACAAACAATCTAGTCGCTCCCCAGTGGAGTTGCCATTTTATTACCGCGAATAGTGTCCACTCGGATGCTGCTATTCCCACTAAGATGGGTGGCTATCTTAGAAACAAACAAGTAAAGTCTATTATCGTTTTCTTTGATGAAAATAGACAAGAGGAGAACCAAGAAGACCAACCTTAGTCTTACGCTCGATTTCCTCTCCTTCTTGATAGAGCTTCACCGCTTCTTCTTGGTCTGCCCAGCTTCAAAAGAACCTGTGGAATCACAACAACATACTACTATCGAAGAAACAAAGATCTATATTCATAAATAACACAGGACCAAATGTGTGTTAACCATATAAATGCATATATAAGCAAGTACACAAGAATATGGAAGAGAACAAGAATAGATTTATTAAGATGAAAAGTAGGAAGAGGATTACAACCATATGTTTCGACCCAGCATCATCCTCTAGCTAGGAAGCCCTTCTTCACCTCAGGCAAAGCTTAGATCACCCAACACTATGAATGTACACCAGAAAACCAATAGCACTTCTCTATAAGATACAAAATTCCAGCCTCCGGATCTCTGTGATGAGGGATCCATGTATAGATGATTACAAAGAGGTGATTCATCTTCTGGGATCTTGATTAGTGTCTTCTCTTTGATAGTTCCTGCTTCCACTTGGGGAATGATGATCTATTACTCATCGCTGGTCGAAAATAGAGAGGAAAGTGTCAGAGGGGAAGCTTCT
>APFE030245373.1:0-55708 GCA_000404065.3 Pinus taeda
GGGGGGCTGCTTTGAGAAGAGCAAAAACAATCTTTTCCCGACTTGAAAATTCATGAACAGAAAAATAACCCTCTAGCAGATTTAACCATTTATCTATGACATTTGCGTCTATTTGACCCTCGAATATGGGGATTTCAAAATTAACTTGTACCTTAAAGGGCGTGGCATTTCCAGAGTAGCTGCTAGAAGCCGATGCGTCACCTCTGGGTAGCCGTTGAAGAATCTGCGCAAATTTATCCATCATCGCGTTCCTTTGCCGCTCGAGGGCTTCTTTGAGTAAGATTTTGATAGGATCTCCTGCCCCCTCGTCTTTCTTCTCATCCGCCATGGGACGCCGTCGGGATTTTCGAGGTTGGTCTTGCAAAGGTTCGACCAGTTCAAGCCCTAACTCCTTATATCCCGACCTCGTTGGGGACATGCAAAGAAAAGCAGAGAAAAAGCAGACCGCTCTGATACCACTGATCCAGACTTAAACAGGAACGCAACAAATTATAGAGATAACCATATACACAAATATGCAGCGGAAATAAAACTTCATTTCATTAATGGAAAATATTGAAATATGCTTACAACCAGAAATGGAAATAAACTAGCTAGGGCGATGGTAGCTTATCTCTGAGAAGAGATGTGATGGCTACATGCCTCTGAACTGTTTTACAATGAGGCTCGAAGGCCTATTTATTGTTGAGAAACAATGAAAAACCCTTAACATTCCTAAACCTAACCCTAGGAGATGAAACGCCAAACTGTGGGCCCCGTTTGGGGGTAAGTTGGTACATCAACTTCCTAGGGTCGTAACTTTAGCATATGATCTCCGTTTGACGTGTACAATAGCTCATTAGAAAGATCTATTCGAGCACTATCATTGTTGGAACGGCAACAATGGTCCTTGCCCCTGGATTCCAAAAAAACGTTGTTTAGGGCCTCAAAACGGCTCCGGAAGTTCGGGACCCGAAAAACTGCTAAAAATAGTAAGTTGTGCTACAATTAAGGAAACTGAAAATGCTGAGAAAGACAATGGTGGGGGTCCAGGTGGACTTGGCAGGTGGCCACCAATATCCACCTGGATCACTCATACACAACATGTCTCTTCCACAAGTATGATTGGCCTATAATACATCACAAACATCAAGGGGAGCAATGTCACATAATACCTCATCCGTGAAGGGCTTGATGTTGTATGGAAGGCAACAATGTTGGCTCACACGAAGATCTCATCCTTGGTGAAGCCACCCGATGGTGTACGGTTGTGGGTGTGATGTGGTCGGTAAGCCTAGTTGCTTCACGATCTCTGCCAAAATGAGGTTCTTTTGGCTCCCATTGTAGACAATGAACTGCAGTGGGGAACCATTTACCCTTTATTGATAATCTTTTTCCCTTTGTCATTCCCCTTGTTGGGTCCTTACTCAGAGTCAGAACATGCATATGATTCTGAAGGCTTCAGCTTGGCCACCAGTGACCGCTTGGCCCGACACTCACTTATGTTATGAGTGGAGCTCTTATGGAACTCACACCACTTTCCCGTGTCCTTCTTTGGCTTCGCAATGTTTTTCTTTGCTTGTGGCTTTGGCAGGTTTTCCAGGGCCGCCCCGCCTTGGGTTTGTCCTTTATACTGCAGTTAAAGGCACCTTTCCCTTGCTTTAGATTCGGAGATCCAAAGTGTTGCTTCTTCTGTACAAACTTTCACGATCTTGACGGCGTATCGGTATGTCGTGCAAAGTGAGGAGATGTCCACGAACTCCATCTCGTCTTCGATGTACCTGTGTAGTCGGCCGTGGTACTTGAGTAGCAAATGTTTCTCAGAATCCTTGATACCCAACTTCGTGCAAAGGGTATGGAAAACATTGGTAAACTTTGCACATCTTGGTCCCTTCCCTGCAATAGTGTTGACCACTTTATGTATTTATCCTCATAGCTCCCGACAGGGTAGTACTTCTCCTTGATGGCATCTAGGAACGAATTCCAAATGGGTCCGACTGAAAAAAGTGAGGTTGTACTTTCATCTTTCTACTCATAGTAGGTTTCCCACTAGTCCTTGATGTGGGGGGCAGCTTTGAGAAGAGCAAAAGTAATCTTTTCTTGGATGAAAATATCATGAACAAAAAAATATCCTTCTAATAGATTTAACCATTTATCTACGGTGCCTACATCTATTTGTCCCTCAAATATGGGAATGTCAAAGTTTACTTGTACCTTAATAGGAGTGGAGCCTCCAGAGTGGCTGTTGGATGTGGATGCCTCGCCGGTGGGCAACCGTTGAAGGATCTGGGCAAAGTTATCCATCATCGCGTTCCTTTGTTTCTTGAGGACCTCCTTGAGAAATATTTTGATAGGATATCGTACCCCCTCATATTTCTATTCTTCCCCAATGGGTGGTTGTCAGGGTTTCTGAGGCTGATCTTGCAAAGGTTCAACCAGATCAAGACCTAACTCCTTATATCCTAACCTCGTTGGGGACATGCAAAGAAAAACAGAGAAAGAACAAACCTCTATGATACCACTGATCCAGATTTAAACAAGAACACAACAAATTACAGATATAACCATAAATACAAAGATTTAGTAGAAATAACACTTCATTTCATTAATATCAAATACTGAAATATGCTTACAAACAGAATGGAAATAAGACTAGCTCGGGTGATGGTAGCTTATCTATGAGAAGAGATGTGGTGGCTACATGCCTCTAAATTGTATTATAACGAGGCTCAAAGGCCTCTTTATCATTGATAAATAATGAAAAACCTTAAACATCCAAAAACCGAACCCTAGGAGATGAAGCGCCAAACTATGGGCCTCGTTTGGGTAAATTGGTACATTAACTTCCCGGGGTCGTAACATTGGCATACGATCTATGTTTGACACACACAATACCTTGTTAGAAAGATCTATCTGAGGACTACAACTTTTGAATACCAAATATTGAGAAACGGCCCATGTTGGCCCCAATTTTCCAAAAAACACGTCGTTTAGGGCCTCAAAACAGATCCATAATTTCAAGCCCTGAAAAACTGCCAAAATTAGTAAATTGTCGTACAAATAAGGAAACTAAAAAACTAAAAGAAACAATGGTCGACATCCAAGTAGAATAGGGGGTGGACACTAATATCCACTTGGATCATTCCTCCCCCCCTTAGGAAGCAATGATCCCAATTGCCTTGAGTTCCTCCATGAGATGAGGGAACTTCTACTGAACTTGGTCCCTGGCAAGGAGTTGGCCTGTTTTGTCAACTAGATATAGTTGGATCCTTTGATGTCAGGTGTTCTTGATATGTGTGTCCATGATCTGATCAGTTTGGTTTGTTCCATGCAATCTAGATTTAACTTTGTAGGTTTGAGTTGTTGTGCAATGTCTGATGTGTCCAACAATGGTGGGAAGTATGGTCAAAGGTGGTCCACATTGAATATTGGGGGCAAGCCAAGGAATGGGGGAATGCTTAGCTCAAATGCATTGTCTCCCAAATCCTTGGAAATGATGTAAGGACCATATTGAAGAGGTCTAATTTTCCGATAGGCTCTGGTAAGGCATTCCTTCTGCAAATGCAATCAGACTTTGTCGCAAATGTTGATCATGTCATCGCTTGTCCTTTGCATTTGATTTCTCCAGAATGACATGGATCTGAGATGATAGACTGTGGGATCCCAAAGTGTACACATAATCGTTGAAAGAAGCTTTAACAGTGGCTTTTGCTGTAATATTCTTCTTGCAGACCGCCATAATGGCCATCTTCGAGAATCTATCGACAACCACAAAAACAAAGTTGTTGCCATGCTGAGTAGAAGGAAGGCCCGACATGTAATCCATGGAGATGGATTCCAAAAGTTGACTAGGGGTAGGAAATGGAGTATAGAGGCCTTGCTTCTTGAAGGTCGATTTGGCAATGGCACAGGCAGTGCAGGATCTGATGTACTTCTCGACATACAGTCAAAGATTCAGCCAATAGAAATACTTTTGCAATACTGCCACCATTTTCTCAACCCTGAAATGCCCAATAGCCCGACTGTAGTGCACTTCCCAGATCATCTTGGCTCTCTTGCTTGAAGGAATGCAAAGGTGTCCCAAGTGGCGTAGCAGGTCATCCTGGAGGTGAAAATCTGGAACTTGTTGACCCTGCAGGAGCCTCTGGTATGTGTGGTCAAATTCTGGGTCACTTAGGTAGATAAGTGGTCAATCAGAAGTCTCGTGCCCACAAGAGTTGAGCACGGTGGTTAGCGCCATGATTGGTGGTCGATTGAGGAAGTCTGCAACATTATTAGTGTTGCCCTTCTTGTACTTGATATTCAAATGGAATTGTTACAGTTATGTGGACCACTTCTGATGGTAATCATTTTGCAACTTCCCTTGCGTCTGTATGAACTGCGGGGGTCAATGGTCTATGTGGATGATCGTTTCCTTCCCTAAAATGTAATGCTTCTATTTCCGACAGGCCTGCACAATGGAATACATCTATTTGTCATGAGTGGGATACTTCCAGACTGTGTCAGAAAGTGTCTCACTGTGATATGCCACTGGATGCCCCTGTTGAGTAACGATTGCCCTAATAGAATAGTTAGAGGCATCTGTCTCGATCTCAAATGGTTGTTGCAAGTCTGGTAAAGTGAGAACTGGTGTAGAGTAGAGGCGATGTTTCAACTATGCAAATTCCTTCTGTTGAGATTCAGACCAAAAGAATTATGCCTTCGCTCCTCCCTTGGTGACTTCACTCAAGGGCCAAGTGATATGAGAAAATCCCAACACGAACCTGCAGTAGAAACTGGCAAGACCCAAAAAGTTGCAGAGTTTAGTTAGAGTGGTTGGGGCTGGCCAATCCATAATGACTTCGATCTTGGCTAGATCCACATGCACCCCACGTTCATCAATAATGTATCCCAGATACTGAACCTAGGTCATGCCAAAAGTGCATTTCTCCAAATTAGCACACAACTTATGTTGCCATAGTGTTTGTAGAACCTATCGGTTGTGGTGGAGGTGCTCTTCCCGACTCAGGCTAAAGATCAAAATGTCATCAAATTATACAACAACGAATGAGTTGGTGAATGGCCACAAGATGTCATCCATCAACCTCATGAAGGTTGGAGGAGCATTCGTCAACCCAAAAGGCATAACCAACCATTCAAAAAGGCCCTCCTTGGCTTTGAAGCCAATCTTCCACACATCAGAGGGTTTAATTGGTACTCGGTGATATCCAGTCTTCAAGTCCATCTTGTTGAAATATTTTCCCCCTTGATTTGGTCCAAAAGGTCATCAATCTATGGGACCGAGTACCTATTACGGATAATGATCTTGTTCAACACCTGATAGTCAATACAGAGTCTCCAAGTCCCATCCTTCTTTTGTATCAACACAATCGAGCTCCCATAGGGTGATGAACTTGGTCGGATGTGACCTTTCTGCAGTAGCTCATGAATCTGCCTCTTTATTTCTTTGTTATCCAGAATAGATCACTGATTGATTGGTCCGTTGGGCAACAACACACCTAGGGTCAGATCAATGGAGTGCTTGACCTGACAGTGCGGAGGCACCCCTGTGGGGGAGGAGAAGATGTCCTCATACTCCTCCACGGCCTTGTCCATCTCTTGCTTTCATGCAAAGGCACACTCTCTAGAGGTCGTGGCCACCGTCTTCTTCTTTCCCTGAGGGTGTATCATTAGGAAAACAAATTTCCTAGTTTTGGAAAGGAGCTTACTGCATTGTTTTGCAGTAACTAAAGAGATGGTGGTAGGTGGTGCTACCTCTAGTATCTTGTACAACCTATTTCCCAAAGTAACGATAACAACGTAAGGCCTTGACTCATACATAGCATGTCGCTTCCACAAGTATGGTTGGCCTAATAATACATCACAAACATCAAGGGGAACAATGTCACATAACACCTCATCTGTGAAGGGCTTGATGCTACATGGAAGGTCGCAGTGCTGGCTCACACAATGATCTCGTCCTTGGTGAAGTCACCTGATGGTGTACAATTGTGGGTGTGTTGTGGTTGGTAAGCCCAACCACTTCACGACCTCTGCTAAAATGAGGTTCTTTTGGCTCCCGCTGTCGACAATGAATTGTAGTGATGAACCCTTTACCCACATCTAGGAGTGGAAGAGGCGCTCCTCCTCTTTTGGATCTCTGGGTTCCTCCTTCTTGATATTTGTGGTGGCAACGATGGCGTTGGGCTCTGCATCGATAATCTGCTTCCCTTTGTCATTCCCCTTGTCGGGTTCTGATTCAGAGTGAGAACATGCATATGATTTTGAAGCCTTCCGCTCTGCCACCAGTCACTGCTTGGCCCGTGATCCAGGTGGATGTTGGTGGCCAACAACCTATCCCACTTGGACCCCGACAACAATCTCTTTTATTTTTTTATTTTCCTTAATTGTAGCACAATTTATTGTTTTTAGCATTTTTTCGGGTACTGAACTTCCAAAACCGTTTTGAGGCCCTAAACAACGCTTTTTGGGAAAACTAGGAGCAACATGGGTTCATGAACCGATGTTGCTCTTCCCAAAGTTGTAGTCCTTGGATAGATCTTTCTAACAAGGTATTGTGCACGTCAAATGGAAATTGTATGCCAAAGTTATGACCCCAAGAAGTTGATGTACCAATTTACCCAAAACGAGGCCCACAGTTTGGCGTTTCATTTCCTAGGGTTAGGTTTTTGGATGTTTAGGGTTTTCCATTGTTTCTCAACAATAAATAGGCCTTTGAGCCTCATTATAAGATAGCTGAGAGGCGTGTAGCCACCACATCTCTTCTTAGAGATAAGTTACCATTGCCCTAGCTAGATTATTTCCATTTCTATTTGTAAAGATATTTTAATATTTTATATTAATGAAATGAAGTATTATTTCTGTTGCATCTCTGTATTTATGGTTATCTTTGTAATTTGTTGCGTTCTTGTTTAAATCCGGATAAGCCCGACACTCACTTGTGTTGTGAGTGGAGCTCTTATGGAGCTCACACCACTTTCCTGTGTCCTTCTTTAGCTTCGTGGTGTTGTTCTTTACTTGTGGCTTTGGCGGGTTTTCATGGTGTTGGGCCTAAGAATTATCCTTAAAATACATCCACTTTCATTCCATTCAACATCCACTTTCTCTCCATTCACACATTTTCTCACCTCTATTGCGCCACCATGTCATCACATCTTCTTCACTTTCATCATTATATGGGTTACCTTTGTTTTTCCCAAAACATTATTAATTCTTAGTATTTTTAAGTGAATTTGTGGTTAAACTTTAGAAAATAATATCCATATATTTATACCTAACAATTAGAATGAGTTTGTTGACATGTTTAGGTACAAAGGAAGCTTCTAAGGCACCCTTATGTGGCACCCTATGTTCAAATTCGAATTTGAGGAGATCATGGACCTCATGGAGAAGATCATGGGGTATAGGGTTATGTGTCACCATTGGTTGAGAAATATGTGGATCAAAGGAGGGAATAGGGGATCATCATTATGAGTTTGTTATCTCATCTTGTTGTATAAATAGGAGTGTTGTCTCCTTCATTTGTAATCTTAATTTTTTTATAATTTAGAAACTTAGTCCTTCATTTGTAATTTTAGATTTTAGGATCATTGTAATGGAGATTTAGAATCACTTGGAATGTAGAACTTGGGGCTTGTAATTGAAATTTGAAATTGATGATAAATAAAGTGGATTGGATTTTCTTCTACATTTGACTTCTTTCTAGGTGTTCTTGTGGAGCTATGGAGGGCCCCCATTGCCTCACTTGCATACTTGTTTTGGTATAGTAAGCTTTCATTTATGTTTTTAATTTTATTAGTTTAAAGATCTTGATGCTGGAAACATAAATGAATAGTCTCTTGTAGGAGAGATTTAATATTTCCTGTAATCAATTTGAATAATGTTTAAATGCATTCATTTCTTAGTTTATTGATGAAGATGGTTAGAAATATTAATGAATAGTCTCTTGTAAGGGAGCTTCAATATTTATTACACTTGTCATACTGTCTTTTGATTTTTAGACTTCATTTTGTTAAATGACTAAATAGGTGTTGGAGATCCCAATGAAAGACCTCCTGTAGGGAAGCTTTGGCATTTCTTCAGCTAGCTTAGTTTAGTTTGTCTCTAAGTCCATATATATTGGATGATCCTCGAAGTTTACTTACCTGGATTGATAGTAAAAGAAACTCTAATTTGCATTCGCATTTTAGACCCAACACCTAGGCCGCCCTGCCTTGGTTTTATCCTTTGTTATGCTGTTTGGGGGAACCTTTCCCTTGCTTCAGATTCATAGATCCAAAGTCTTGCTTATTCTGTTAAACTTCTACTCGATCTTGACAGCGTATCGGTACGCTGTGCCTTTCGAGGAGATGTCTAGGAACTCCATCTCATCCTAGATGTATCTGTGTAGGTAACCACGATATTTGAGTACCAAATGTTTATTAGAATCCTTGATACCCAAATTCGTACAAAGGGTATGGAAAACATTGGTAAACTCTGGCACATCTTGGTCCCTTCCCTACCGCAGTGTTGTCCACTTTATGTATTTATCGTCATAGCTCTTGATAGCATAGTACTACTCCTCGATGGCACCCCAAAATGAATTCCAAGTGGGTGTGGCTCAAAAAAGTGAGGTTGTACTTTCATCCTTCTACTTATAGTAGGTTTCCCACCAATCCTTGATGTGGGGAGCCGCTTTGAAAAGAGAATTTTTTCTCGGCTGGAAAAATCTTGAATAGAAAAAACATCCTTCTAGCAGATTTAACCATTTATCTACGACGTCTGCATCTATTTGGCCCTCAAATATGGGAATTTCAAAGTTTACTTGTACATTAAAAGGAGTGGAGCCTCCAGGTTGGCTGTTGGATTTGGATGCGGCGCCAATGGGAAACTGTTGAAGGATCTAGGCAAAGTTATCCATCATCGCGTTCCTTTGTTTCTCGAAGTCCTCCTCAAGCAATATTGTGATAGAATCTCCTACCCCCTCATCTTTATTTTCTTCCCCCATGGGCGGTCATTGGGGTTTGTGAGGCTGATCTTGCAAAGGGTCAACTATATCGAGCCCTAACTCCTTATATCCCGACCTTGTTAGGGACATGCAAAGAAAGACAGAGAAAGAGCTGACCGCTCTGACACCACTGATTTGAATTTAAACAGGAATGCAACAAATTATAGATATAACCATAAATACAAAGATGCAGTAGAAATAATGCTTCATTTCATTAATATCAAATACTGAACTATGCTTACAGCAGAATGGAAATAAGACTAGCTCGGGCCATGGTAGCTTATCTCTGAGAAGAGCTATGGCAGCTACATGCCTCTGAATTGTGTTACAATGAGGCTCAAAGGCCTATTTATCATTGAGAAACATTGGAAAACCCTAAACATTCAAAAACCTAACCTTGGGAGATGAAGGGCCAAACTATGGGCCCCGTGTCATTGTAATTGGTAGTCAACTTCTCGGGGTCGTAACTTTGGCATACGATCTTCGTTTGACACGCACAATACCTCGTTAGAAAGATCTACCTAAGGACTACCACTTTTGGATGACCAACATCAGTCGACGACCCATTTTGTTCCTGGTTTTCCAAAAAACATTGTTTAGGGCCTCAAAACGGATCCAGAATTTCGGGACCTGAAAAACTACCAAAAATAGTAAATTGTGCTACAAATAAGGAAACTGAAAAACTGAAAGAAACACTGGTGGGGGTCAAAATGGAATAGGTAGGTAGCCACCAATATCCACCTTGATCATTCCTCCCCCCTTAGGAAGTAATGGTCCCCATTGCATTGAGTTCCTCAATGAGATGAGGAAACTTCTGTTGAACTTGGTCTCTCGTGAGCCACTTGGCCTAGTGAAGGAGTTGGCCTGCTTTTACAACTAGATATAGTTGGATCCTTTGATGTTGGGTGTTCTTGATCAGCAAGTCCATGATCCGATCAGTTGTGGCTTGTTCCATGCATCTTGTATTTAACTCTATAGGTGTGAGTTGTTCTGCAATGTCTGATGTTTCCAGCAATGGTGGAAATTATGGTCGAAGGCAGTCCACATTGAATACTCGGTCCAGGCCAATGAATGGGGGAATGATGAGCTCAAATGCATTGTCTCCCACATCCTTGGTAATGGTGTAAGGGCCATATCATAGTGTTTTTAGTTTTCGATAGGCTTCGATAAGGCATTCCATTTGTAAATGCAACCAGACTTTGTCGCCCACCTCAACTTTATGTGGCACCCGATGTTGATCATGTTGTTGCTTGTACTTGACATTTGATTTCTCCAGAATGTCATGGACCTGAGATGATAGACTGTGGGATCCCAAAGTGTATCCACACTAATTTAAAAAGAGTTTAGCAGTGGCTTCTGGTGTGATATTCTTCTTGCAGGCCGCCATAATGGCCATCTTCGAGAATCTATTGACGGCCACAGAAACACAGTCATTGGCATTCTTAGTAGAAGGAAGGTTCAACATGTAATCCATGGAGATGGATTCCCAAGGTTGACTAGGGGTAGGCAGCGAAGTATAGAGGCCTTGCTTCTTGATAGTTGGTTTGGTAATGGCATAGGTAGTGCAGGATCTGATGTACTTCCCAATATCCTGTCAAAGATTTAGTCTATAGAAATACTTTTGTAGTACTGCCACCATTTTCTCGACCCCAAAATGCCTGTTGGCCCTCGATTTTGGTCTTGTTTTTGCTCTAGGAAACTTACTAATCCATCTATTTTCCATCTATTTTTCACTTTATCCATCCCATTTTGATGTATTTCATATCCATTCAGGTATTTAATTTTAATTTTTCAAATTCTAAAGTTTTTATGAAAAATTGGTTTTAAGTGCAAAAATTGACAGATTCAGAAATTCCCGTAATAACTATATGGTTGATATAGTTGTAGGACACTTGGGCATGAATTGGATGCATGGATGGACAGCTTGGGAACTAGGACTAAGCCATATATGCTTAGTTCGAACAGAACAAGCTTTATTAGGCCCATTTAGTGCTAGTCAATCATGACTAGTCATTCAGAAATCCCATAGAAATGGGGTAGTTTTGAGATTCTATGGGATTGACCATATCTCTTGGGATGGGATTGATGAATTCGACTTAGATAGATAGATATGAGTATATGTGTTTGTTGGAATGATTATAGATCAGTTTGCTTCATAAGACTTCTATTTAAAAGCCAAGACTTTGATGGCTTATGTATTGACTTTTTATAATTTCATGCTGAGACACTTTTGGATTGGAGAGCTAATTTGAAGACTTGTTCTATTACTATTTTTCTGTTCAATAATATGGATGTGTGACTGAATTTTAGCTTCTGATATCAATCTTCAAAGTGTGCAAAGCAAGGGTGTAGGGCCCCCATTCCAAGCTAAGTACACTTCCTTGTTTAAACTAGTTTTATTTTATGTAATCTGGTTATTGTAGAACTAGTTTCCATGCTTTATTTCAAATTGATTTATGGTTAATGTATGGTGATTGATTTCATTAGATCTTAGCTTATTCATCATTTTATTAAGTTGGAAAAACAAAGTCTTCAAGTTGAGAACTCCTCCTGTTAATTTGGTGAATTGTACTTAGTTTCCTTTGATTGCATGCAAGTAGTTTTCTTATGTATTTTTTGTATTAAGGTGAATGAATTATGATGAAACATATCAAGTGTCTCTTAAGTTAGGAGCCTTCTTTTATTAATGATTTATCCATCTTAAGTTATTAGTTTCAATTTCTGTTCATTAAGTAGTAATTGAGGAAGAATTAGACTTCTTAAGTTAAGAACCATTTCAGCTTTTCCTCTTTTCAAACAAATTGAATTGGAATTGTCATATGTATTTCTTTAGGTTTTGAAAAACTTATATTTCAAAGTTTGATTACATCTGATATTCACATATAATGAAATTGCCTCTAAGTATTACCAAACCGAATTGATAAGAAATATTTGTGTTAATTTTGGTAAATAAATTAGCTCAACATTTTGGCGCTGTTGCCGGGGAGGCAAATATCGACATAGTCAATTGGAAGATAACTTTCAAACTTTTCTAAAAAACAAAAACATTAGTTACATCCCTTTTAGTTATGTTTATTTATGCCTAGATATAGAGATCCTCAAGGTAGATTTATTAAAAACCCCCCACAAGTAGAGATAGGATCATCAAAAACCCCAGTTACTGGTAATCCAACAATTGAGGAATTGGAAGAAAAACAAAGAACTGGACAAAGGTTAACTTTAATTGAGAGGCAAACTTTGTTAGCTTGGGAACAACTATCAACTTTAGGAAAAAAAATGAAAATACTAAAGAACAACAACCTGTCTTTGCATCTATAAATCAACTTGTCTTTGAACAACCTGAATCTCCAATTAAAATTGAAACAACTGAACCAATGGCAGAAGAGGGAGATGGATCTGTTATTCTTACTCCTGAACAACGAATTAAATATGAGATATAACAAAGGGAATGGAGAAGACAAAGAGAGGAAGAGGCAAAACGAGAAAATGATAGAAAGACAGAAAATGATCGGAAAAGACAAGAAGATGGTGGTGATCAAGAAACTACCTTTGGCTTTCCAATAGTGGATACAAGTGAAATATTAGGAGAAGAGGTGAAAATGAAAAATATTCCACCTTCTGTATTGCCAAATTTTTATGGAATGTCAACGGAAGATCCTGATGCTTTCATGTTTGAATTTGATATTCTATGTAGAACATATGGATACACTGATGACATACACAAACTTCGTATTTTTCCTGCTACATTAAAAGTAGCAGCTTTAAAATGGTTCATGGGTTTAGGAGAGCAAACAATAGCTTCTTGGGATGATATGAGACCAGTCTTCCTTAAAAAATATCAAGCTTATTGTAGATCTAGGGACTCAAAGGAAGATGTTTTCAGACTGACACAACAAGAAGATGAAAGTTTAGAAGAATACTTGGAAAGATTTTCATATAATCTACAAAAATCTAAACAACACTCTCTAAATCAGGAAACGAGGCAAACAATCTTTCTCAAGGGTGTAAGAGATGAATACCTTGACATTCTGAATGTGATGGGTAAAGGAGATATTTCAAACCTGCCATGAAGAAATTGTTGAATTATGTCAAAAATATTCTAGAGGAAGATCAAAAACTGGAGAGAGAGAAGGGAGTTCAAAAGTAACAAAATCAGCAGCAGGAGGGATAACAAGAGCGGAAATAGGAAGCTTATTGGAAAACTTCAAAACTGACCTCCTAAGTACATTGGGAACACAGGTAGATGTTCTAAAGGCAAATAAGAAGAAGGAAGAACAAGAACAAGCTCTAGCAATCTTCTGTTCCAAATGTAGAAAGAAACATCCATTAAGGGAATGTCCTTTGGATAGTATTCAAGTATGTGGTCTTTGTACAGAAAATCATTCAACGGAAAACTATTTAAGACTGAAAGAATTGCAAATGAACTCAATGGAAGAAGTGCAAGGAATAGAAGGTTTCTCTTATGTGGCACCACGAAGACCATGGCAACCTAGGATGCCTCAACAAAATCCGCAACAATTCCCTCAACAAAACTATCCCTATCTCCCTCAAAATCCTTGGAATCCTCCAATGCCATGGCAAGCTTGGCCTCCACAAAAATATCCACACCAACCTGCACAAGGATGGAGAGGATATGGTTATGGAAACCAGCCACCTCAACAGTATCAACAACAATACCAACAACAATATCAACAACCATTTCCATATCCACAATATCCATAGTCCATGCCATTTCTGCAACAAAATTCTTCATATCCACAATCCATGCCATTTCTGCAGCAGAATCCTCCACCATTGTTGACACAACCACAACAGTTACAGCTACCCTCAAACCAACCCAGACCAACTCAATTACCAGCCCAACCAGTGGCAAATCCAAACAATAAAGTGGATAAGTCTGCATACACTGTAGAGGAAGCAACATATTTTCCAACATATTCTATTCTTCCTATAAATGATGTCCATTTAAGGTCTGGAAAGGTGCTTAAAAATGATTCTCTGCCAATCATAGAAGAGACAATTGAACAAGGGGAACCACCTGAAACATCACAATCTGAAACACAAATTCAGAAAGGAAAAACCATTATAACTCAAACACCACCTTATCCCGAGAGGTTAGTAGAGCAACAAAAAGAAATAACACTTCCTGAATTTGATATTTTAGATGAATTGAAAAATGCTTATGTAAAAATTCCTTTATTGAAGGCAATTAAGGAGATACCAATATATGCTAAAACAATAAAGGAAATATGCATTAAGAAAACTGGTAAAAAGAAGAAGGATCCTACTACAATCCAAGTCATTGGCAAATTAGCAAGCCTCGTGTCAACACAAACCATTGTAGAGAAATATATTGATCCTGGTATCCCTATGGTTACTATCTCAATAAATAATTTCTCAGTACCAAATACATTAATAGACTTGGGAGCAGCTATAAATGTAATGACTATGAAGACAATGAAAAATCTGCATTTAAACAACATTAGATCAACTTCTACAATTCTAGAATTAGTAGATAGATCTAAAGTTGTCCCAGAAGGAATACTAGAAGATATCATAGTCTCTTTGGATTCATGGGAGTATCCTGTTGACTTCCTTATCCTTAATCTGGCAAACCAAAAAACAAATTTGGGAGGACATCTCTAATCTTAGGCAACCATGGCTAGAATACAACTGAGCCTTTATAGATGCGATCAAAAGCATGATTATACATGGAGATGAAAAAAACACATGCCCTTTATCACCCCGCACAATCATTTCTTTAGAATCAATACTTGAAACTCAAGAACAACAACAAACTAAATCAGTTTTAAGTATAAATCAATTCTTTGACCTTAGAGAAGAAGAAGAGAATGAAGATTTAATGGATCTTTTCATCTCAGAACCAAACATTTCAGAGCAGCTTAGAGAGGTTCAATAAGCTGCAAGTAATTTTTTGAATCAATGTTTTCAGGAAACTTGTACTGTTCAAACTTTGCGAAATTCTTTTATAGACATCTTTCCTGTAAACACAATCTCCAATCCAACAACAAAAACAATTGAGATATATCCTGGAAAACATTTGAACATTGGAAACCCGTTGCAATCATCACAAGGACAAGAGGTAATTGCATTATTACAAAAATTTTCAAAAGCTTTTGCCTGGGATTATACTGACATGCAAGGAATCCATCCCAACACATGTATCCACCACATCTATATAGATGATCAAATCAAAGCAGTAAGGCAACCTCAAAGACGAATGAATCCCATGATGAAAGAAATAGTGAAAGAAGAACTGCAAAAATTACTTAACGTTGGGTTCATCTATCCTATTTCAGATAGTCAATGGGTTTCTCCATTGGTAATAGTACTAAAGAAAATGGAAAGTGGAGGGTATGTGTAGACTATCGAGAATTAAACAAAGGCACATTAAAAGATCATTTTCCGCTACCATTCATTGACCAGGTTCTAGACTCATTAGCTGAAAAGAATTTTTTCTCCTTCCTGGATGGGTTTAGTAGGTACAATCAGATTAGAATAGCAACAGAAGACCAAGACAAAACAACATTCACTTGCCCATGGGGAACCTATGCATATAATGTCTTACCATTTGGTTTATACAATGCACCTGCAACTTTCCAAAGAGCAGTGCTTGCAATATTTGCTGATCTAATCCACGAATCTTCAAAGGTTTATATGGATGACTTCACAGCTTATGGAAACACATATAATGATGCCTCAACAATCTTAAGAAAGTTTTGAAACGATGTATAGAAACAAATTTGTCATTTAGCAATGAAAAATGCTATATGATGTTGACAGAAGGCATAGTTTTGGGACACCATATTTCCGCTTCGGGAATTAAGGTGGATCCAGCAAAAATCCAAGTCCGCGTTAACTTAATGCCACCTATAACACAAAAAGAGGTAAGAAGTTTCTTGGGTTATGCAGGCTACTATAGACGATTCATTGAAAAGTTTAGTAAAATAGCCCAACCTCTGTTCAAACTATTAGCAAGAGATGTTGAATTTCAATGGACAAATCACTGTCAAAATGCATTTCAAATATTAAAAGAAAAACTATCAGTTGCACCCATTCTCCGTGGGCCAAACTAGTCTTTGCCATTTAATATTTCAACTAATGCATCTGATACCTCGATAGGTGCCTCACTTGGGCAGAAAGAGAATCTACTCAATTATGCAATATACTTCATAAGCAAGAACTTAACACCTGCAGAGTTGAACTATACAGTTACAGAAAAAGAAATGTTAGCTGTAGTACATGCAGTAAACAAATTCATGCACTATATAATAGGATACCAAGTTTTTATTCATACATATCATTCAACAATAAAATATTTGATCAATAAACCCATCACCAATGGGAGAATAACAAGATGGTTACTGTTAATGCAAGAATTTAACATTACAATACAAGACCGACCAGGCAAAGAAAATCAAGTGGCTGACTTTCTGTCCCGCATACATTCACCCAACGATCCAAATCCAGTTGTAGACAACTTTCCAGACGAACACCTGTTTGCAATAACAGTAAAAACACCATGGTTTGCAGACATAGCAAATTATTTATCTTCTGGAAAATTTCCAACACAATTCTCCAAGAAACAAAAACGAAAAATTGTTAGAGAAAGCTCTAGGTATAGTTGGGTAAATGGTGATTTGTTTTATACTGGTTCAGATTTGATAATCAGAAAATGTGTGAGAGAAGATGAAATATTAGACATCCTGAAAGCATGTCATGATGAACCATGTGGTGGTCATTTTGCAGACAAACGAACAGCCTACAAGGTGCTGCAATTAGGCTACTACTGGCCAGCAATCTTCAAAGACTCCAAGGCATATGTCAAGCAATGTGACAGTTGCCAAAGAACAAGGAGACCAATAGTATCAGATGAGATGCCACTCAAACCACAAGTTCTAATAGAACCATTTGAGAAATGGGCTCTAGATTTTGTCGGACCTATTAATCCACCATCAAATGGCAAGAGGTATATCTTAGTATGTACAGATTATGTCACCAAATGGGTGGAGGCAAAGGCAACCACCAAAGCAACAGAAAATAAAATGGTCACCTTCCTCTTTGAAGAAATCTTTGTAAGATACGGAGTACCCAGACAAATTGTAACACATCAGGGAGCACAGTTTACTTCAAAGCTGATATGAGATCTTATAGAGAAATACAAGATCAAGCACAGGAAGTATACACCATCTCATCCTCAAGCAAACGAGCAGGCCGAATCAACAAATAAAGTCCTAGAAAATATCATGACCAAAACAGTACAGATGAACATAAAGGACTGGTCTGAAAAACTAAGAGATGCACTATGGGCCTATAGAATCACATGGAAAAATACAACTGGCTTTAGCCCATACCAGTTAGTATATGGAAAAGAGGTCTTACTGCCCATAGAGTTTCAGATACACACATACAAACTGGCAGCTGAACTAGGACTGAACTTGTTTGAAGCACAACAATAGCAGATCATGGAATTAAATCAACTAGATGGGCATCGTCAGCAAGCCATAGAACATACCACACTGGTACAGTATCAAAGAATGAAGTGGCACAACAGATTCATAAAAAACAAGACATTTCACAAAGGAGACTGGGCACTACTGTTCGACTCCAAATTCAAAGATTTCAAAGCCTAATTCACAACACACTGGCTAGGCCCATATGAGATCAAAGAAATCTTTGACAATGGAGCAGTCAAGATCAGGACAATTGACCAGGAATCTACATCACTTTTGGTAAACGGACATAGGCTAAAAGTTTATAATAGGCCTATTAGCAAAGAAGCATTTATGAAACAATTGGTAGAAGAAACAAAACTGGAAATCATGGCACAACAGACTCAGCCATCTTCTAGTGCTGTAGCAGCAAAAAAAAAAAAAAAAACAACACTGTTTGCGAGTGAAAACCAGGAAACTGGCACAAAGCAAACACGAATTCATAGGGGAAAACCAAGGCAACTTGGACTCTATGAATTCATTTTCTTGTCCTACTTTTCTCACAACATTCATTGCAGGATATCCTCCACATACATCTGACTTGTGGACAAGTCAAATCTCAAGCAAGGGGGAGGATTGCACAAGAACTTTAGTTGTGCAGTTGAAGTAAAGATGGAACTTTTATTGTTAACAGTTGGGACCTGAACAAACATAGCAGAGGGACCTGGAATATCAACAAAAAAATGTACATATTACATAAACATGTGCATAACAGTTGGGACCTGAATCATGAAGTCATTGCAGAGGGACCTGAAAAACTGTCAGCAATTCAAGAACCAGAGCATGAAGAACAAGAAGCAACAATAAACTCTACTTTTCAATCTATCCACAACATTTGATCAACTAATTTCATCCCGCTTGTACAGACATCATCCAGGGAAGTATAAGTATAGTCATTTTGCTCTTGAAAATTCAAAATTTTCTTAGAAATTTTTAGTTTTTGTTAAGTTGAAGTTAGTACCTGAAGACATATATCATTACCCCCATTCTTTTAAATATCATACCCTATAAACCTTGTAAATATCATACCATATAACCCTTGTACATCCTATCTCATTCCATGTTCATAACCATTAACCCCTAAGTATTTTTCTTTAGAAGCAAAACGGGACCAAAGGAGGACAACATGGTGAAACCTGCACATACAATTCAACTATTAGATATGGAAATAATTTTAAATATGACCAAGGTGGTCATTTTAAAATTATAAGTGTAAACGATCATACATGTGAAGGTGTGCATATAACTTTGAATATATGATGCGCAATATGGAAATACACATATAACTTTGAATACATATGCGCAATATGGAAATACTTTAAATATATATGCAATATGGAATGCGCATGCAATAATGGAACGAGGCAATATGAAGGCATACGAAACTATATGAAACAAAGTAAAGTTTATGAGGTAAAAGTTTCACAAGTTTTATTGCATATACGCGCTATGGTTAATGAAAGGCACATCCTTTATATGATGGAACGGAGCGATAGGTGGGTTTGTAGTAATATATGCCATCATATGACACTAATGTAAATCATAGCATGGTAAGGAAGGGAGAGGAGGTTATGATTGAAACGAATGTCCAGCCAAGCACAAACTAAATGCATGAATAACACAGGCCTTCACGCACGTATGAGGGTTGAACAACATGGCATGGAGACCTTCAAACGTTTGCATAGGAGGACAACCACGACCTGCCATGAGAAGCAGAAGGTAAAGGCAGCTTTGTTCAGGGAAGGACATGATTTAGGTTTGGATTTTTTGGTCAGGGCAGCACAACAGGAAGCATTTACAGGAACCACATCTACTACAAGGAAAAGAAGCTGCATAGGAGGACAGCCACGACCTGCATGGACAGAAGGCTTGCATTTAAATCATAAAAACAGATAGGCCATCCTAATGACATAGTCAGGCGACTGGTCAATAGGACTACCATGACTTGTACGGCATGCCTACGTGCCCATAACAACCAATGAGAATGTTTATGGCCCAACTCAGCCAAGTGCACGGTACAAACACGTAAACGGTCATGAAATGACCGACGATCTCGTGCACTTGTTTAAACAGCTCCATCATTGCTTGAACCAGCTCAAAACATTGTTGAAGCACTGCATAGTTGCAAGCCAAAGCAAGGGGAAACTGAAAGCAAATCCGTGGAGGAATAAAAAGGAAAACTTCCCGAACGCAACGCGAGTTGATTGCTAGAATCTCGGAATAACTAAGGTAACAATACGATTTGCTTTGCTCACAAACGATGAGTTGCATTTCAAACACTGCCTGTCATTTAATGATCAACACATATGTTCTTGCCACCAGTCAGCAAAACGAAGCTACAGGGATTTGGAGCGCCATTTAACAATCCTCAGAACTCACCAATAGCTAGGTAAACGCCATCTTGATTCCAGGAACTAATAAATACAAGGGTTAGATGAACATCAGTATTAATGAATAAACGGCTATGTGATAAGGCAACACGATTCACCGGTATAGTTACATAAATCATGGCACGAAAATTTATGCAAAACTATGTGGTATTTCCACCATATTTCACATGCAAAACACGTCATTAACATATCTGTGGGATCATATCCGTATTTGGCATAGTCGAACAAAAGTTTTTGTAAAACAATGACCTTGTCTAGCAGAGGAGGCAGAGTATTATTGTTTAGAGCGGAGGATGCATTTTTTGGGTGTTGTTTATATGGCCGATACGTTTTTTTCATTGTTACCCAAGGATATATATTACATGCTTTTGATTAAGAGCGGACTGTAATGTGAACAAAAACGTATATTGTGAATTTTGGTTGCTACAGGGGATTGGTCATATATTGTGCATTGTATAGTAGAGGTTGTCAAAGGGCCGAGTCATTTGAGTCGTTGTAGGAAATACGCTGATTGTTTTTAGTGTTTTTTTATATACAGTGTAGGGTGTTAGGCATGTATGGAGCATTATAAGAATTTTGCCTAAAAATACATTAAGAAAAACAAAATTCTATCATGAATATGTTGTTTTCTTATGTATTTTGTTTTCTAGACAGAGTTTAGTATGTTGACAGAGATAGACAGAGTTTAGTATTTTGATAGAGATATAAAGGTGTTTGATTGTTTGGATAGGGGATTAAAAACTGTGTTGCCGCAGAGGAAGGATAAACAGAGGCCAAGTAAATTGAATTAAAATTGTTGCAGAAGGCAGGTAAGCTTCTCTGATTTCGGAATTTTATTTTGAAAAAGAGCAGTAGTTGTAAATTGTCATTGTTAAGATGAAATTAATGACGACAGAAGCATATATCCAATGGTTTTCAGAGACAATGTCAGGAAGAATAGAGCCCAAATTTCAAATAGAGAGATGGAAAAAGGAAACCATATAGAAGCTTTACCAGGCAGGATTGATAGGATTCTTGCAAAATTTTGATGGCCACAGTGAGGAGATAACCAGGGAATTCATAAACAACTACAACCAGGACAAAACAAGGGTAGTGTTAGCTCCCTATACCAATAGGTTTCATTTTTCATGATTGACTGGGGAAGTGCCAAATATGTTCATCCTTTTTATACTGCAAAGGTTCCATATGTTGATCAATCTTCACACTGCATAGGTGGTTAACTTGTGCCACAATTGATGATTAACCAGACAACTTAATCCTGGCTAGATCATGTTTGAATTTCACTTGTCTAAAAATAGAGAATGGAGGTCTACACAAACAGTTTAAACTTGGCAGGCCAATAGTTAGGCAGAGAAGCAAAGGGTCTCAACAACCTAATCTGAGCCCTGGAAGAAATAAGGGTAAACTTAGATAGGAGGGCAGCCAAAAGAAAAGAGAAGGATCAGGGTTTGCTAGTTCAAGTGCACCCAATGAGAATGAAGAAAAAATGCTAGGTATACTGGGTTGGGTAGGCAGTTTTGAGGGTACAAAGGCATGGTTTGTGAGTAATTTTCTCTTTAGAATGACTTGCCATCTCATAAAATCATGGGGTACCATGGCAAGGTGGCTACAGATCAAATGAAGCATGACTAACTCCCCTCCTCATCTTCCCAAAGAAACATTTACTAACACTCTCCCCAAAGGGTAAAGCGATCTGCTCATTACCTTTAGCCCCTTTAGCCTACTTCATTCCATGGCAAAACTAAGTAAGAAGACGTTTTACCTAGGCAAAACAAGCCACATTTCTTGTGTAAAAAGTCTTTATTTTATCTTGCCAAAGTTTCCTAAAGCTTCACCATTGGTCATTCTTTCCTCCCCCCTTGGCCTAAGTTTTCACTTTATAAAACTTAGCCTAAGCCATACAAACCCATCCCCCACAATCATATTAACCTACTATCCTTATTATATAACTCCTATGAATAGCTTCCCCCTCCTTAGTATATAAATACATAGAAAACCCCAAAAAAATAAGTACCCCCACCCTGGCCTAACTATAGCCATATTTTACATTTTTTTTTGGGAGTCATTCGCCCACCAGGGGCCAATAGCAACCCTCCACACACCCATCGGGATTTATATATAGCCTTTGGCTAAATAAATAGCCTAAACCTGCAATTTTTGCCCGAAAAACCCACTTTGCCTAAGTCCACGGATACACAGAAAAACATTACAAAACATAAAAAATTAACATGGGTCCACCACCGTTAAAGACCCGCCAGCTCGATCACCCGCCAGTCGTCCGATCGCTGCTCCTAGATCCGATGGTAGTCAGTGATTTTAGAAGCCCCAACCCGCCGAAGAATAGTGTCCGGGGGATGGGTGGTATTTCCACCGTACTGAGGACGCGTGTCAAGCGCTCGGTGTGTTTGGAGCCCCCTCCCCCGAAACCACTTTCCCCCAAAAGCGGTGTGATATTACCGCTTATCACTTGCCCCCTCCCTACTGACGCCATGCTCATGTCACCTGATGATGTCATCCACCACATCATATGCCATGTCAGCATCCGTACCCACTAAACGACAAAATGACGTCATGCTGACGTCATCCCAAAAAAGCGCCCATAACCCGCCAAAGTCAAAATTTGCGTGTAAAAAGGGTAAATGTGATGTTTTTTACCATTTTCTGTTTGTTTTATCCCTGCACATGTACATGCAAATTACGTCGAAAACACCATTTTCGACCGTCCAAATCTGCCAACCAGCAAGCACAGTGCCCAGCTCGGCCCCTCGACCCACCTGGTCGCCTGCAAGTCGCCCATTTCACCGGGAATACAGGTATTTACCATCAATTCGCTCCCGACCCTATTTTCCGTTGGTTTCTCTGTAAATTTAGCACCAACACCCACAATTTAAAGGAGAAAACACTATGTTGCTACCCACAAATCCTCCATAAGCCTCTGAGGTGCCAAATCCACTGAAAATCCATACAGTCATCTGAAATTGAGCTCGTCCAGCCCTATAGACTCCCCAAAGAACCTCCTAGGCCGTCTTTTGCCCACAATTGAAGTCCACTGTGCCAAAAAAGCCCACTGCTCCTGCTTCTCCAGCTGATATCACTCCACATAACCTAATTCAAGCCAAAAAACCAGTTCTAACTGTGAAAATCCCATGGAAATCTTTAAAGCCATCCTCCTGCTCATTTTTTGCCTGCACAGAGCCAGAAATTTCGATTCTAAAAGCAATACAGCTAAGCCATGGAAGGTCCAGTGGCCTTAAACATCACCCCCCTCAATGCACCCCACAAAGAGTTAGAGCATTTGCCTTTGGCTGATAAATATTACCTAATCCAAGACCTTGAAGGTTTCCAAAACCATCTTCAGGCAGCCTATGAGCTCAGAAATAGTTACTTGAATCAAGAGGATGTATGTGGTATTTGGGAATCAAACTTGCCCAGATATTACCTCCCCTCTGTGAACATCTTCCCTGAGATCATTCACCTCTGTTTTGAGAACTATGAGCCAACAAACAGAGTAGTTAAAAGTCCATCTGGGACTACTCTTTTCTATATCACTCCCGACTCTATCAACCAAATGCTGAACTTTAAGCCAACACACAACCAGTTTCCTCTGACCATGAAGTACTTGCTGGATGAAGGTCCCAAACTCTCCAGCACAGAAATAGCCAGAATTGTCAAAGTATTCATCAGGGCAGATAGCCAGCCCCAACACCCACCTCCTTTTCATTATGCCTCCTTCACTGAAATGGGTAGGTTAGTGGTTGATATGATATCTTTTGTGTTGGGGTTCAAGACAAGTGAGCACATTGATGAAACCATACTGGTTATGCTATCCATTTTTACCCCAGGGCAGCCCCCTGCTGTCAGGTACAATTATGCCAAGTTTATTTCCAATAAGATGCATGACCAATTGTTGAGGCTGGACAAGGAGGGAATCTTCAAATATTCTTCCTATATATATCATCTATTTTTATATTTCCAGCTAGATATCTTCCAATTCCCCATTAGAAAATTGGACCACAAAGGGGAGAGGAGGTCTGTTATTTTTTGGACTCTAATCTTTCATGATATACGCACCTCTCCCTACTCTTATTGTGAGTTTATTGATCTAATTGTGTACCCTGTCTCTTGCCTCTTGATGAGAACTCCTCCTCCCAGACTGACACATGATATGCAAAGGATACTACAGCTCTCCAAGAACTATAGAATAGCTGACTGGTATTTCTACCAGAATCACACTATTCTTAGGATATATGGCTGTGAGTTGTGCCCCTACACGTTGCCCAAATATGTGCCAATGAGACTCTTTGCCTTGGAATATTTCAGGCAATTCATCAACTCAGATCTGAGCCACTTCCATAGCACAAAGAAAAAGGCCCAATTGAAACTCAGAGACCAATGAGGCCCCTTTGTTATGAACAAGAAAGAGGGATGGAAGGATGCTGATGAGCTATTGGGTCAAACATATAGACTCAAGAGAAGCTTTTGGTGGGTACCCTACGACCCATATGGCTTCATCAACGCAAGAAGGATAAAATATAGGCTAGCATCCTATGAACACTGCCGCATCCCTGACATAGAAAAATATGCCAACCAAGATGAGTGGTTGGAGGGCACCCTAGTTGAAGAGTTAACTGAAGAAGAAAAAATGGAACAAACCATGAAAGATTTGGAAAAATCTCTTGACTTGGAATCTTGTGGGCAGGTGTCTTTCAAAAAGCCATAGCCAACTGGGGAGAGCTCATCAACTGCCACAACTGCACAATAGGTTGCCCAGGAAAGGACTACACCAGTAACAGGGACAACAAAGGGCAAGGAGTTGGTAGTTCCAGAACAAGAAATCATGGAAGAGAAGCCTGCTAGTTCAAAGGAACACAACCAAGGGGAAGCCCCTTCATTACAAACACAAGCACCAGAGGTACCAACACTGCAAACTCCTCTTCCTGAGGAGAAAAGCAAGAAAAGGGACCGAGAAGAGACCACACCTGCAAGTGGGTCAACAGGTCAGCAAGAGGCCAAAAGGCAAAGAGTAGATCTTCCTGAAGAGGACACTGTGGAAGACATTACTGAAAGTCCAAGAGGAGAGAGAGTTGTTCGCCAACAGACTTTTACTAGCTCTCACAGACAAGAAGGAGGGAGACAACATGGAATGGAAGTCTCCTCCTTAAAGTCACAAGCAAAGAAACCATCAAACATCAAGCAATCATTCAAGGAGATTAAGGCTCAGAATGAGTCATTAAGAATTCAATTGTATGACCAGTTTCTTAAGATGACACCCTCCAAACAGCATAGACTAATGGCAGCCTATGACATGGAGGAAAACATGATCTTCAGTCATTTCAAGGCCAAAGTTCAACAGCCCCAGTCTGCAGCTGACTACATAAGGACCAATCTAGAGGTCCTTGCCAAGGACATTCACCCAATGGATCAAATCGAATTACACAAGAAAACAGGTGAAATGGTCTATGCCACACTGGCAGACAAAGCAATGCTGGCCCACCAATTGAAAGAGTCACTGAGTAACACATCTGCTTAATTGGACTTAGAGAAGATCTCTTCTCTAGCCAAAGACAACCGAATAAAGACTCTGGAGGAAATAATTGTTGAGTTGGGACATGATCCCAAGGATGCCAAGGCCACCAAGGCATTGATAAAAAAGAAGGAGGAGGATATTGCTACCTTCAGAAAGCAGTTGAAGCTGCCTGTAACTATGCATCCCCAAACAACAGAGCTAGCACAAGAAAAGGAAAAAGAGGATGTCATGGAACTATTAATGAGGATGAACCAAAGGCTGATACAGACAGAGCAAGAGCTAGAGAAAGAATTACAAACTATGCAGGGAGAGTCAACCTCCTAGCCACCCCAAACAGCTCCAACAATTGTCTCTGCTTCCCCCACAGACACAGCAACAATTCCTCCCACTGAATCACCAGTGACAACAGGTACTGAGACCACAGATGCTACAACAGCAACAGCAAGAGAGCCTGAGTCCAGCATGAAAATGGAGGAAATGAAGGCAGTGAAAGAGCTAGAAGCTCAAATGTCAGAGCTCAGAGAGACAAAATAAAATCTAGCCAAGCTAGAAGTGAGCTATGACAAATAAAAAATGACAGTAGCAGAGAAGACCAGAGAAGTGAAAGCCCTGGAGAATAAGGTGAAAACAATGGAAAATGATCTCACCTTACATAAACCTCTGGCAGATATTAAAATGATTTTGTGGACTAAGATTGGCCAGTCCATTACTAACCAATGGAGGTCAATTCAGACAATGTATGAGCAAATGGAATTAATAGGCAGGGCACAAGAACAAATACAAAGGGCTTGGGCATCATTAGGAAATATGCCTGATCAGGCCAATGCACTTATCCATTTTTGAACACCAATACCAAGGAACAATTGGCAGCTTTAGAAATCAATGACAGGACAGGCACCATTTTGACAATAAAGAAGGTGCTAACAATGAGGACTCTTATACAGACTCTGGAAAGAAGGTGTCAGGAGATGCAGATGGATATTAATACCTTCACAAAGAAATTGACAAGCTTGCAGCAAAGGGGTTTACCCAGTCTAGTAACAAGCAATCAAAAGCTATTATCTAATCAGCAATATGCTCATCGGGTGAACTTGTATGTGACAAATCAGACCACTGCATCGTCCAACAGCTCAGAAAACACAGGACCTCCTTCTGGACAAAGCTTGTTTGACAAATTGGAAGGATTATTTTTTTTAGAACATGAAATAAATCATCTGTTTTGAGGTCAAGCCCATTTTTACAGATATACTGAAGCTGATGAGATACTAATAAAGATACAAAGACACCAATTGCCCACATAACACTGGTGGCAAAGTATGCTGGAAGTTTTTCCTAAGTAAATCCGGATCCTTTTTGCCTGTACAGCTGGTCAAAGGGCAAGACACGTGGCAGAGGTAAATGAAGGAGCTCAGGCCAGGATCAGGACACATTAAAGATGAATCCAGAGTAGGTAACAGATTAGGACAGCAACGCGGGAAAGCAAAGAAAGACATAACTGCCAACCGAATTCTAGGGTGAAAAAGTCTGAAATATCTTGTCAGTAAAGTAGCCAACACAGCTACAATAACTCCTGCCTTCATTTCTGCCTTTATTTCTCTGACAAAGTAGTTGAAGGAAGTTATTACTCCTTATCTTATCACTGAGATATTTTGTAGACTCTCTTTTTGTATAAATACCCCCCCAAAGAATGTATTCGGGGTTGGTGATTCTCCCATTTGAACTGCGCTGTAACTCAGATATTGATTAATACAAAGGGCGTTGAAATGCATTACTGTTCGATCTTCTGACTGTGGATGTGATGATGTTGGACTCTGCTACAGAATTCCTGTGTCTTTCTTTGGCTCAATAAGTTATTCTAACTATGTTTGTTCTTTTCTATGTTTGCTAGTATCATATATGTTTCATAATCTTAACAACAAGGAAAAAGAATAGCCCATAACTTGTTCAAATACACTCTGTGTTCAATTCTTGCTGTTATCTATGCTTTCCTCACAATTAGTTCAAATAGAAATTCTTAAATGTTTCTATCTCTGCTAATTCTCTCATTTTGAACATTCTCAAGGAATTCTTCACTGCTCCTTGAAAGTTTTCAAGCACCTTCCCTTTGCCACTAGGATAAAGGATCCTTGACTGCCCTTTACCCCTTGGCCTACATCCCATCCATCATTGGATTTGATATTGTTCCAAACTGATTATCTTGCTCTATAGTATTGTCTTTCATCCCAAAAACACACTCAGTAGCCCACTGCCATAGACTCCATTGCCCAATGGAATTAAACCTATCAGACCTACATCCTCTCTTTGTTTGAAATCACCATCCAAACCCATTTAAATACACAACTCTGCACGTCATAACTAGCATAAAACTTAGAATAAACAAAATTAAAACATATAGAGAGAATCCTCTCTGGATGCAGTTTGGCTAGAAATTGCATCTAAAAGACTGGTTAGTGGTTTCCTTGGCCGTATTCCCTTTTCTCAACAAGTTTTGGGGAACAACCTGAGTGATAACAGGTAGGAGATGTTATCATTCCTATGACATACCTTTTCGAAGCTCTATATCTCCCAATGATAGGTGAAAAATATCATAAAGGCCTGCATTTCAAGGAGAAAGCATGGACTTTCTTCCTTGAAAAGAACCAGAAAGGGACTTTTGACAGAACCAAGGGGATACCAAGGGAATGGTTCAATGAACCATGGGGTGAGTTGGTTCTAGTTATACAAAAGTTTCTTACATGTGATAGAGGATATAGTGTTGCCCACCTATATCATACCGACTTTTACAGCATATCAAGGGAGAAGATAGGATGAACTTGCCATACTTTCTCTTTAGAAGCCTCTTGAGGATGATTGAGACAATGAGACATGAACACAAGCCCAAAGTAGTGCAAATTTACCACCAGGGATTGATAAAAATCCTGGTTGAGTATCAAGTAAGGTCACAAGGTATAGTTTGGAGGTAGTTCATGACTAGAAACCAGTTTAATGAGCAGGTTAATGAAGTGCAGAATAAAGTAGAGCAAGAAAACAGAGGACTGATGAGTTCACCCTTGTATCCCAGGATTAGAGCCAAATAGAAAAGTAACATAGCCATACAGGAAAATGAAGTGTCTATTATGTCTGTTCCTAGGAGATTTAGGAATAAAAGTCCCATTGACACAAAAAGGAAGTAGACACATATTCCACAAGAAAACAGGTAGAGAATGACATCGCACAGGAAGTATTTGAGAGAGATTCTTCTTATGATGATGCAACAACAACATCATTAATCAAAACTACACAAGATTTTGAAAAAGAAATAAATTTGGGAAAAATCAGGGAATTAACTGACCAACTAGAAATTAGTAAAATCATGGAAAAACAATTGAAAGAGGAAAACAAGGCAAGTAAGCAGGATAATACTAGATTGGTCAAGGCAAATGAAAGGTTAAATGAAGAGATAGGGAGATTAAAACGAAAGAATGATCTACTTTCTAAACAGGCATTTAAATGGTTAAAAGAAAAGAATATGTGGTAGGCTAAGTATGAGAAGCAGAAGGTAAAGGCAGCTTTGTTCAGGGAAGGACATGATTTAGGTTTGGATTTTTTGGTCAGGGCAGCACAACAGGAAGCATTTACAGGAACCACATCTACTACAAGGAAAAGAAGATCAAAGAGGAATAAGCAAGCATAGGGACATGCTTGATAATCAACAAGGGGGAGATGTTGGCCCTCGATTTTGGTCTTGTTTTTGCTCTAGGAAACTTACTAATCCATCTATTTGCCATCCATTTTTCACTTTATTCATCCCATTTTGATGTATTTCATATCCATTCAGGTATTTAATTTTAATTTTTCAAATTCTAAAGTTTTTATGAAAATTTAGTTTTAAGTGCAAAAATTGATAGATTCAGAAATTCCCGTAATATCTATATGGTTGATATGGTTGCAGGACACTTGGGCACGAATTGGATGCATGTACGGAAAACTTGGGAACTAGGACTAAGCCAACTATGCTTATTTTGAATTGAACAAGCTTTATTAGGCCCATTTAGTGCTAGTCAATCATGATTAGGCATTCAGAAATCCCATAGAAATATGGTAGTTTTGAGATTCTATGGGATTGACCATATCTCTTGGGATGGGATTGATGAATTCAACTTAGATAGATGGATATGAGTAGATGTGTTTGTTGGAATGATTATAGATCAGTTTGTTTCATAGGACTTCTATTTTAAAGCCAAGACTTTGATGGCTTATGTATTGACTTTTCATAATTTCATGCTGAGACACTTTTGGATTGGAGAGCTAATTTGAAAACTTGTTCTATTACTATTTTGCTGTTCAATAATATGGATGTGTGACTGAATTTGAGCTTCTGATATCAATCTTCAAAGTGTGCAAAGCAAGGGTGGAGGGCCCCCATTCCAAGCTAAGTACACTTCCTTGTTTAAACTAGTTTTATTTTCTGTAATCTGGTTATTGTAGAACTAGTTTCCATGTTTTATTTCAGATTGATTTATGGTTAATGTATGGTGATTGATTTCATTAGATCTTAGTTTATTCATCATTTTATTAAGTTGGAAAAACAAACTCTTCAAGTTGAGCACTCCTTCTGTTAATTTGGTGAATTGTACTTAGTTTCCTTTGATTGCATGCAAGTAGTTTTCTTATCTATTTTTGGTATTAAGGTGAATGAATTATGATGAAACATATCAAGTGTCTCTTAATTTAGGAGCCTTCTTTCATTAATGATTTATCCATCTTAAGTTATTAGTTTCAATTTTTGTTCATTAAGTAGTAATTGAGGAAGAATTAGACTTCTTAAGTTAAGAACCATTTCAGCTTTTCCTCTTTTCAAACAAATTGAATTGGAATTGTCATATGTATTTCTTTAGGTTTTGAAAAACTTATCTTTCAAAGTTTGATTACATCTAATATTCACATATAGTGAACTTGCCTCTAAGTATTACCAACCTGGATTGATAAGAAATATTTGTGTTAATTTCGGTAAATAAATTAGCTCAACAATGCCTAGCGGCCTAATTGTAGTGTGGTTACCAAATCATCTTGCCTTGCTCGCTTGAAGGAATGCAAGGGTGTCCTAGGTGGCATAACAGGGCATCCTCAAGGTGAAAATATGGAACTTGTTGACCCTCTAAGAGCCTCTGGTATGTGTGGCTGAATTCTGGGTTTCTTGTGTAGAGAAGTGGCCAATCAGAAGCCTCGTACCCATAAGAGTTGAGCGCAGTGGTTAACACCATGATCAGTGGTCGACTGAGGCAGTCTGCAACATTATTGGTGCTGTGCTTCTTATACTTGATATTCAAATGGAACTATTGTAGGTATGTGGACCACTTTTGGTGGCGATCATTCTGCAACTTCCCTTGTGTCTATATGAACTGCAGGGGTTAGTGGTCTGTGTGGATGATTGTTTCCTTCCCCAAAATGTAATGCTTCCATTTTTGGTAGGCCTGCACAGTGGAATACATCTCTTTGTCATAGGTGAGATACTTCCATATTGTGTCTGAAAGTGTCTCACTGTGATATGCCATTGGATGCCCATGTTGAGTAAGGACTGCCCAAATAGCATAGTCAGAGGCATCTGTCTCAATCTCAAATAGTTGTTGCAAGTCTGGTAAAGTGAGCACTATTGTAGAGCAGAGGCGATGTTTCAAATCTGCGAATGCCTTTTGTTGAGATTCAGCCCAAAATAATTTTGCTTTCGCTCCTCCCTTGGTGACTTGACTCAAGGGCCAAGTGATATGAGAGAATCCCAACATGAACCTGCGGTAGAAATTTGCAAGACCCAGAAAGCTGCAGAGTTCTGTTGGAATGGTTGGGGCTAGCCAATCCCGAATGACTTGGATCTTGGCTGGATCCACATGCACCCCCCGTTCATCAATAATATATCCCAGATGCTGAATCTAGGTCATGCCAAAAGTGCATTTCTCCAAATTGACACATAACTCATGTTGCGCAGTGTTTGGAGAACCAGTCGATTGTGGTGGAGGTGCTCTTCCCAACTTCGGTTGAAGATCAGAATGTCATCCAAGTATACCACTACAAATGAGTTGGTGAATGGCTACAATATTTCATCCATCAACCTCATGAAGGTTGTAGGAGCATTCGTCAACCCAAAAGGCATAACTAGCCATTCAAAAAGGCCCTCCTTGGCTTTGAAGGCAGTCTTCCACACATCGGAGGGTTCGATTGGTACCTGGTGATATCCGAACTTCATGTCAATCTTGCTGAAATAAATTTCGCCCTTGAGTTGATCTAAAATGTCATTAATCTATGGGATCAGATACCTATTCGAGACAATGATCTTGTTCAACGCCTGATAATCAATACAAAGTCTCCAAGTTCCATCCTTCTTCTGTACCAATACTATTTGGCTCCCATAGGGCAATGAACTTGGCCAGATGTGACCTTTCTGCATTAGCTCCCGAATCTGCGTCTTGATTTCGTTGTTCTTTGGAATGGAGCTTCGATAGATTAATCCATTGGGAAATGACAGACCTGGGGTTAGATTGATGGAGTGCTTGACCTGACAGTGCAGAGGCACCCCTATGGGGGAGGTGAAGATGTCCTCGTACTCCTCCATGACCTTGTCCATCTGTTGTTGTTATGCGGAGGGGCTCTATCTCGAGGTCATGGCCACCGTCTTCTGCTTTCCCTAAGGGTGTAAAATTAGGAAAAAAAAATTCCGGGTTTTGGAAATGAGCTTAATGCATTGTTTTGTAGTAACCGAAGAAATGGCGGTAGGCAGTGCTACCTACGGTATCTTGTATAACTTATTTCCCAAAGTAACAATAATAGTGTGAGGCCTTGAATCATACACACATGTTGCGTCCATAAGTATGGATGGCCTAAGAATACATCACAAAAATCAAAGGGAGAAACATCACATAATACCTCATCTGTGAAGGGCTTGATGTTGTATGGAAGGCAACACTTCTAGCTCATGCAAAGATCCCGTCCTTAGTGAAGCCACCGATGGTGTACGGTTGTGGGTGTGCTATGGTCAGTAAGCCCAACCTTTTCACAACCTCTTCCGAAATGAGGTTCTTTTGGCTCCTGTTGTTGACGATGAACTATAATGGCGAACCCTTTACCCACATTTGGGAGTGGAAGAGGCACTCCTCCTCCTCTGGATCTTTGAGTTCCTCCTTTTGGATCTTCATGGTGGCAACGATGGCACTGGGCTCCACATCGATAATCTAATTCCCTTTGTCATTCCTCTTGTCGGGTTCTGAATCAGAGTTAGAACATGCAACTGATTCCAAAGCCTTCAGCTCGGCCACTAGTGACTGCTTAGCCCAACACTCACTTGTGTTGTGAGTGGAGAACTTATGGAACTTAGACCACTTTCCCGTGTCCTTCTTTGGCTTTACGGTGTTGTTATTTTCTTGCAGCTTTGGCGAGTTTTCCTGGGTCGCCCTGCCTTAGATTTGTCCTTTGTTTTGTGGTTTGAGGCACCTTTTCCTTGCTTTGGATTTGCAGATCCAAAGTCTCGCTTCTTCTATTTAAACTTATACTTGATCTTAATGGCGTATCGGTATCGTGTGCCGTGCAAGGAGATGTCCAGGAACTCCAGCTTGTCCTGGATGTACCTGTGTAGGCAGTTATGGTAGTCGAGCACCAAAGGTTTCTTAGAATCCTTGATACCCAACTTTGTGCGAAGGGTATGGAAAACATTGGTAAACTTCGACACATCTTGGTCCCTTCCCTGCCGCAGCGTTGTCCACTTTCTCTATTTATCCTCATAGCTCCCGACAGGGTAGTATTGCTGCTTGATTGCATCCCGGAACAAATTTCAAGTCAGTGCAGTTGAAAAATTGAGGTCGTACTTTCATCTTTCTTCTCACAGTAGGTTTCCCACCAGTCCTTGACATGAGGGGCAACTTTGAGAAGAGCAAAAGTATTATTTTATCAGCTGGAAAAATCATGAACAGAAAGATATCCTTCTAGCAGATTTAACCATTTATCTACAGCGTATGAATCTATTTGGCTCTCAAATTTGGAAATGTCAAAGTTCACTTGTACTTTAAAAGGAGTGGAACCTCCAGAGTGGCTGCTAGATGCCGATGCGCCTCCAGTGGGCAACCGTTGAAGAATCTGAGCAAAGTTATCCATCATCTCATTCCTTTGTTTCTCGAGGGCCTCCTCAAGCAATATTTTGATAGGATCCCCTACACCCTCATCTTTATTTTTGTCCCCCATGGGCGCTCATCGGGTTTTGCGAGGTTGATCTTGCAAAGGTTCAACCAGATCAAGCCCTAACTCATATCCCAACCTCGTTGGGGACATGCAAAGAAAAACAGAGAAAGAGCAGACTGCACTAATACCACTGATCTAGATTTAAACAGAAACACAAAAGATTACATATATAACCATAAATACAAAGATGCAGTAAAAATAACACTTTATTTCATTAATATCAAATACTGAAATATGCATACAAACAAAATGGAAATAAGACTAACTTTGGCGATGGTAGCTTATCTCTGAGAAGAGATGTGGCAACTACATGCCTCTGAATTGTGTTACAATGAGACTCAAAGGCCTATTTATCATTGAGAAACAATGGAAAACCCTAAACATCCAAAAACCTAACCATAGGAGATGAAGCGCAAAACTATGGGCCTGTTTGGGTAAATTGGTACATCAACTTCCCGGGGTCATAACTTTGGCATACGATCTCAGTTTAACATGCACAATACCTCGTTAGAAATATCTATCCGAGGATTACAACTTTTGAATGATCAACATTGGTCAATGGCCTATGCTGGTCCCAATTTTCCCAAAAAAACCTCGTTTAGGGCCTCAAAACAAATCCAAAATTTTAGGACCCAAAAAACTGCCAAAAATAGTAAATTGTGCTACAAATAAGGAAAATGAAAAACTGAAAGAAACAATGGTGGTGGTCCAAGTGGAATATGTGGGTGGACACCAATATCCACCTGGATCATTCCTTCCCCCTTAGGAAGAAAGGGTCCCCATTACGTTGAGTTCGTCCATGAGATGAAGAAACTTCTGTTGAACTTGGTTCCTTGTGAGCCACTTGCCCCGCTGAAGGAGTTGGCATACTTTGAAAACTAGATATAGTTGGATCCTTTGATGTCAAGTGTTCTTTATATGCGTGTCCATGATTTGATAAGTTGTGGCTTGTTCCATGCAATATGGATTTAACTCTGTAGGTGTGAGTTTTTCTACAATGTCTGATGTGTCCAGCAATGGTGGGAAGTATGGTCGAAGGCGGTCCACATTGAATATTGGGGGCAAGCCAAGGAATGGGGGAATGCTGAGCTCAAATGCATTGTCTCCCGCATCCTTAGTAATGGTGTAAGGAACATATCAGAGTGGTTTGAGTTGACGATAGGGTCCAGTAAGACATTGCTTCTGCAAATGCAAGTAGATTTTGTTGCCCACCTAAAACTTGTGTGGCACCTGATGTTGATCATGTCGCTGCTTGTAATTGTCATTTGATTTCTCCAGAATGTCATGGATCTGAGATGATAGATTGTGGGATCCCAAAGTGTACCCACACTCGTTGAAATAAGAGTTTAGTAGTGGCTTTTGTTGTGATATTCTTCTTGCAAGCCGCCATAATGGCCATCTTCGAGAATCTATCGACGACCACAAAAACACAGTGATTTCCATGCTTAGTAGAAGGAAGGCCTAACATGTAATCCATTGAGATGGATTCCCAAGGTTGATTAGGGGTAGGTAGCGGAGTATAGAGGCCTTGCTTCTTGATGGTCGGTTTGGCAATGGCGCAGGTAGTGTAGGATCTAATGTACTTCCCGACATCCTGTGAAAGATTCGGCCAATAGAAATACTTCTAGAGTATTGCCACTATTTTCTCGACCCCAAAATTCCCAGCGACCTGCTTGTAGTGCACTTCCAAAATCATCTTAGCTTGCTCACTTGAAGGAACACAAAGGCATCCCAGCTAGCATAACAGGGCATCTTGGAGGTAAAAATCTGAAACTTGTTGACCCTCCAAGAGCCTCTGTTATGTGTGGCTGAATTCTAGGTCGCTTATGTCGAGAAGTAGCCAATCAAAAGTCTCGTGCCCACAAGAGTTGAGCACGGTGGTTAATGCCATGATCGGTGGTCGACTGAGGTAGTTTGCAACATTACTGGTGTTGTCCTTCTTATACTTGATATTCAAATGGAACTGTTACAGGTATGTGGACCACTTATGATGGCAATCATTATGCAACTTTCCTTGCATCTATATGAATTGTAGGGGTCGATGGTCTATTTGGATGATCATTTCCTTCCCCAAAATGTAATTCTTCCATTATCGCCAAGTCTGCACAATGGAATACATCTCTTTGTCATAAGTGGGATATTTCGAGACTGTGTTTGAAAGTGTCTCATTGTGATATGCTACTAGATACCCCTGTTGAGTAAGGACTGCCCCAATAGCATAGTCAATGGCACCTGTCTTGATCTCAAATGGTTGTTGCAAGTCTGGTAAAGTGAGCACTGGTGCAGAGCAGAGGTGATGTTTCAACTCTGCGAATGCCTTCTCTTGAGATTCAAACCAAAATAATTTTTCTTTTGCTCCTCCCTTGGTGACTTGACTCAAGGGCCAAGTGATATGAGAGAATCCCAACACGAACCTGCAACATAAATTGGAAAAACCTAGAAAGTTGCGGAGCTCTGTCAGAGTGGTTGGGGATGGCCAATCGTAAATGACTTGGATCTTGGTTGGATCCATATGCACCCCCATTCATCAATAATGTATCCGAGATATTGAACCTGGGCCATGCCAAAAGTGCATTTCTCCAAATTGGCACACAACTTGTGTTGCCCCAGTGTTTGGAGAACCTGTTGGTTGTGGTGGAGATGCTCTTCCCAAAATTGGTTGAAGATCAAGATTTCATCCAAGTATACCACTACAAATGAGTTGGTGAATGGCCACAATATGTCATCCATCAACCTCATGAAGGTTGTAGGAGCATTCATCAACTCGAAAGGCATAACCAACCATTCAAAAAGGCCCTCCTTGGCTTTGAAAGCATTTTTCCACACATCGAAGGGTTCGATTAGTACTTGGTGATATTCAGACTTCAAGTCGATCTTGCTGAAATATTTGTCCCCTTTGAGTTGGTCCAGAAGGTCATTAATCCATGGGATCAGGAACCTATTTCGGACAGTGATCTTGTTTAGCGCCCGAGAGTCAATACTGAGTCTCAAAGTCCCATCCTTCTTCTCTACCAACACAATCAGGCTCCCACAGGACAATGAACTTGAGCAGCTCCTGAATCTGCCTCTTGATTTCGTCGTTCTCCAGAATGGATCGCTGATAGATTGGTCCATTGGGCAACGATACACCTGGGGTTAGATCGATGGAGTGCTTAACTTGATAGTGCAGAGGCACCCCTGCGGGGGAGGTGAATATATCCTCATACTCCTCCACGAACTTGTCCATCTGTTGTTGTCATGCAGAGGGGCCGTGTTTGGAGGTTGTGGCCACAGTCTTTTTCTTTCCTCGAGGGCGTATCATTAGGAAAACAAATTTCCCAGTTTTCGAAATGAGCTTACTACATTGTTTTGGAGTAACCAAAGAGATGGCGGTAGGCGGTGCTACCTCCGGTATATTGTACAACTTATTCCCCAAAGAAACAATAACAACACAAGGCCTTGAATCATACACAGAATGTCACTTCCACAATTATGGCTGGCCTAATAATACATAACAAACATCAAGGGCATCAACGTCACATAATACCTCATCCGTGAAGGGCTTGATGTTGTATGGAGGGCGACACTACTGGCTCACATGAAGATCCTGTCCTTGGTGAAGCCACCCAATGGTGTACGGCTGTGGGTGTGTTGTGGTTGGTAAGCCTAGCTGCTTCATGACCTCTACTAAAATGAGGTTATTTTGGCTCCCACTATCAATAATGGATTGTAGCAGGGAACCCTTTACCTAGATCTAGGAGTGGAAGAGGCGCTTCTCCTCCTCTGGATCTTCGGGTTCCTCTTTCTGGATCTTCGTGGTGGTAACGGTGGAATTGGGCTCCACATCGATAATATGCTTCCCTTTATCATTCCCATTTTCAGGTTCTGACTCAAAGTCAAAACATACATATGATTCCGAAGCCTTCAGCTCGGCCACTAGTGACTGCTTGGCCCGACACTCACTTGTGTTGTGAGTGGATCTCTTATGGAACTCACACCACTTTCCCATGTCCTTCTTTGGCTTTGTGGTGTTGTTCTTTGCTTGTGGCTTTGGCAGGTTTTCCCAGGCCTTCCCACCTTGGCTTTGTACTTTGTTATGTGGTAAGGGGGCACCTTTCCCTTGCTTCGGATTCATAGATCCAAAGTCTCGCTTCTTTTGTTTAAACTTCTACTCGATCTTGACAGTGTATCAGTACGCCATGCCAAGTGAAGAGATGTCTAGGAACTCCATCTCATCCTAGATGTACCTGTGTAGGTAGACATGGTGCTTGAGTACCAAATGTTTCTTGGAATCCTTGATACCCAACTTCATGTGAATGGTATGGAAAACTATGGTAAACTCCGACACATCTTGGTCCCTTGCAGTAGTGTTGTCCACTTTATGTATTTATCCTCACAACTCCTGACAGGGTAGTATTACTTCTTGATGGCATCCCAAAATGAATTACAAGTGGGTGCAACTAAAAAAAGTGAGGTTGTACTTTCATCCTTTTTCTCATAGTAGGTTTCGTACCAGTCCTTGACATGGGGGGCGGCTTTGAGAAGAGAAAAAGTGATCTTTTCTCGGCTAGAAAAATCATGAATAGAAAAATATCTTTCTAGCATATTTAACCATTTATCTACAACGTCTGCATCTATTTAGCCCTCAAATATGGCAATTCCAAAGTTTACTTGTACCTTAAAAGGAGTGGAGCCTCCACAGTGGCTACTAGATGTGGATGTGCACCGGTGGGAAACCGTTGAAGGATCTTGGAAAAGTTATCCATCATCGCATTCCTTTGTTTCTCGAGGGCCTCCTCGAGCAATATTTTGATAGGATCTCCTACCCCCTCGTCTTTATTTTCTCCCTCCATGGGCGGTTGTTGGGGTTTATGAGGCTGATCTTGCAAAGGTGCAACCAGATCGAGCCCTAACTCCTTATATCCCGACCTTGTTGGGGGCATGCAAAGAAAAACAAAGAAAGAGAAAACCATTCTGATACCACTGATCCAGTTTTAAACAGGAACACAACAAATTACAAATATAACCATAAATACAAAGATGCAGTAGAAATAACACTTCATATCATTAATATCAAATATTGAAATATTCTTACAAACAAAATGGAAATAAGACTAGCTCGGGCGATGGTAGATTATCTTTGAGAAGAGATGTGGCGGCTGCATGCCTCTAAATTGTGTTACAAGGAGGCTCAAAGGCCTAATTATCATTGAAAAACAATGGAAAACCCTAAACATCCAAAAACCTAACCTTAGGAGATGAAGCGCCAAACTATGGGCTCTGTTTGGGTAAATTGGTACATCAACTTACGAGGGTCGTAACTTTGCATACGATCTTTGTTTGACACGCACAATACCTCGTTAGAAATATATATGCAAGGATTACAACTTTTGAGTGACCAACATTGATCGACAACCCATGTTGGTCCCAATTTTCCCAAAAAAACTTCGTTTAGGGCCTCAAAACGGATTCGAAATTTCAGGATCCAAAAAACTGCCAAAAATAGTAAATTGTGCTACAAATAAGGAAATTGAAAAACTGAAAGAAGCAATGGTGGGGGTCTAAGTGGAATAGGCGGGTGACCACCAATATCCACCTGGATCAATCACTAAAAGAATGTTGTAGATATTGCTAACGATGATACTCAGATAAATTTTGTTGTAATTGATTGTTCATGTTTGTTATGGGCTCATTGTTGAAAGATATTTTGTTTCTTGAACAACAATGCAAGTTACTACACAATAAGTGGCATGAAAATTGTAAAGGTACCTGTTGAATATTTGAGAAAGAAAGATGCACAAGTTCATGAAAATTAGACATAAAAGGTATGTGTATATGAGAAGTTTCAAGAGGTTCAAAGAAGGATATGACTCGGATGAGAAGTTTACTATATGGATGGCAACATTTTTCAAGCATGGATTTTATGAGGGAAGTTATTAATTTGACTAAGTACACCTATCTTATTCATCCTTGAAGGAAGTTACTCCAGAGAAAGAAGGAGCTAAGGAGAAAGGCTCCTTCACTTACTTTTATAAAAGTAAGAAAAAGAGCCTATCATAATGCTTGTACTAAAGTATGTGCCTTTCTATGAAGTCTTTATGATAGTGTGGTACAAGAGTTGGAAGACTTAGGACTTGTAAACCCTAGAAGACTTGGAAGTTACAACTTGTTTAAATTTTTGAATGAGAAAGTCCTAGGGTTTGTGAAATGAAATCCTAGAGCAAGACCTAGAGTGTTAGGTGCAAGTGGAGTTGGTATGATGCATCTCCTTGATGGCATGAGGATAACTTGGTATCGATTCTAGCTTTTTGTTGAGCCTTTGAATCCATATGATTAAGAAACCCTTGCTCTTATGCAAGAAAAATAAAAGCAACATACATTAGCAGCTGGCGATGAGGATGAGAAGACTAAGGAAGTTAAGCTTGATGAGATAGCACATGGACTTCATTGATTTCAACAAGTAGGCAAGGATCAAGAGGGACTCGACAATCAAAATATAAGTAATTTATATTTTTCTCCCTTGATTATTTCTATTTCTTGGTCAACCTCTTTTCTTTTTACTTTTTTTGCTTGGTTATAATTGTTTCTTTTATGACCTCCTAGATGAGGTTTGTAGGTATATCATAGAGGTTGTCAAGAGCATATATAAAAATGTAGCAAAGTTTGTAACAAGATGGTTCTCCAAAGAGGAAGTGCACGAAAAGGATATTTTTACTCTTGCCACAGATGATCAGATTCTTAAGAATGATTGGTGTTAAGAAAGGAAAAAAATGTGCAGATTGTTAGGATATCTAGGATCGTGCCAAATGACGAGAAAATTTTCCAATTCCAAGGGAGCAGCAGTGACATAAGGATTTACTTCCATGATAGAAGGAGCAGCTAGGATTACAATAAGAATACTTGTTTCAGTGTCAAAGGGAGTTTTTCCTGGAAGATTGAAATGGACGACATGTCTAGGTTACTTCATCTGAGACATGATGCAAAAAGGAGTAGTAGAGCTCCAGTACATATCCACAAATGAGTAGATTTTGGACTAAGACGAGCTTAGTTTGATGCTAAATGTCTCACTCATTAGAAGAAAATGATGAGGTCTTTAAAATCATCTCTTATAGACATAAGGGACTTTGGCTGGGTCAAAAAGGACTTTGACCAAGAGGAGATGAATACATTCACCTTTGAAGCCAGAAGGATTTGGCTAGGGAGACTAGAGGTGAATGTCTTAGGGAAATTAGGGTATTGGACATATCTTCTCCTTAGAAGCCATAAGGACTTAGCGATCAAAATGACTTGGCTATGTTGACCAAAGGAGATAGATGTAGTTCACCTTTTAAACTAGAAGGACTTGGCTAGGTCATAAAGGAATTTTACCAAAAGGTTGAATGGTCCAAATGCAAATTCTCTCCAAATAAAACTAGAAAGAATTAGATGCCTAGGATAGGTCATTACCAGATGATATTGATACAATTTTCCTAAGGAGCCATAAAGGACTTTGACCAACCCTGGATATATGAGGAGCTACATTGCCCACTCCGGGATGGAGTTATTTTATAGACATACATCAACGTGATAAGCTCATGAACTTTTCTTATAGACATACATGCATGGGCTACTTTCGAGGTCCCTTGTTCATATGCAGGCCAAGGCACACCCTTAGACCTGCAATTCCATAACAAATAGCATTATGAAGCTTGTCGAAAACTTGCAGTACTACTAAAAATGCAAGGTTGCTAGAGCCTTTATCGCAAGATCACAGGTTATAGTAGTCACAATAGGAAGTTATCCTTAACATCAACACAAGCCTCATAAATTGCCTTATAGGCTTGTGACTAATATAAATGTACATTCAATGTTATATGTATGCACAAGCCCTATTAACAGACTGGCTTCGTTGTTATATGTATGCCAAGAGTTGTAATGATTAAATCTGGTTCTTGGAACCATTTCCAATGCTCTACCACTGTATATTATTATTTAACATGCATGCTAATAGCACAATAATACATATCACAACAACCATTCCATGCCAAGGATGTATTACACTTATGTTGCTCACATTTATAAACACCATTTTAGTCCATTATTGCAACACATTCACATTATAGTGACCAACACAAGTTCAACCCAGAAATGCAAACACATATTCATTAACACAACAAATACATGAAACAATTATCTTGGAATATACTGGGCAACTAAGTCTGGGACAAGGACTCTCCACCCAACATTAGATAGCTGCATCTAAGCTCACTTGCAATTGTCACCCCCTAGCTAGATTCTAGAGACTAAGGGGCTTGCTTCAGGCTAAAACACCATTTGTAAGCTAAAGCAGGGACTCCATAGTACCTCCCTCCTCCACCCACCAACCAATCAATAGTCAGATAAGGCATAGCGAATCCAGAGGCCAACTGCCTCCACCCAAAGGCATCAAGGGAGTCCAGAGAGCAACCTCTCCACCCTTTACCAACACATAGTGGTTCCACCCACATAGGGAAATCCAAAACCCACTATAAATCGACAATAAGAAGGTTTTAGAGGCTATCCTTCTAGGATTCCAAGGACACAATCCTCCACCCACACCACTAAGGGAATCCAAAGAAAACCATCACCACCCTCTGGCTTTACAGGGACTTGAGAGGCATTGTTCCTCACCAACAAGAACCCACATGATTATCAATCTTACCAATCGAAACAATTCACCGCCCTTTTTCTCTCTTCTTATTAAATGCTTAATCCACTATGAGTGAGCAAGTGAGTGTGTTATCTCTCCTCTCTAAATGATAGTAAGAATGTACCCTCATGAGATTGAGCCCCCTCTCCTTTCTTTGTTATCCTCTCTTCTGTGTTGTGATCAATTTTATGTCCTTTTTGCCAGAACAATCATCTTCATTACCTCAGTTCTCCTTTCCTTGTAAGTGTTTCTCAATGCAGCATAACATGTGTACTTGCAGCCCAAATTATTTTTCTGACTAGTCCATTTAGGCTCATCAACCAACCCTTTAATGGTTGGCTCATTGACATCTCAAGAAAGCAACCTCCTCTCAACTCTGGAATATGTGTTCCTTGACTTAGTCCCCACTCTAAATTTTATTTTTGTAAAAATGTTTACAATGCATTTACAAGAACCCATGGTTGGGGCTATCACAAACCCCTCCCCCTTAAGGGAACACCGGCCTCAGTGTACTTGCTCATATGCAACACCAAAAATTAAATGCAAACAGATACTATTTTATTGAGCTTTATATACACAAATCTGTACAATCTTTACAAATATACACTTATACACATTTGATTCAACTAACAAACAAAAAGGGGTGGTTATCCTTCATGGAATTAGTCATTTCCCATGTGGCTTCCTCTGGCCCAAAGTTCTTCCACTACACCTTGATTTGCTCTATGGCTCGATTTTGGAGCATGAGAATCGTTCGGTCTAAAATGCACAATGGTTATGGTGAACTCTCCCTTTGGTTCCACATGTAGCAAAGAGGAATCAATCACATGATTAGAATCTTGTACATACATTTTAAGCAAAGAGACATGGAAAACATCATGAACTTTAACTGAAGGAGGTAAAGCCAGCTTGTAGGTCACTGACCCAATCCTCTCAAGGATTTCAAAAGGCCCATAATACCATGGTGCCAACTTGACACATGACCCAATCCTTAAGGAACTTTTCTTGGGTTTGATTCTTAGATATAAATATTCCCCATCTTGGAAATCTTTGTGCACCCTATGCTAGTCGACATAAATTTCTATCCCGTGCCACTTTCAAATCATGTTTGATGTGCTAAACCTGTTTTTCCATTTCCTTGAGCATATCAAGCCCAACAAGGACCATATTCATTGAATCACTCTAACTGATAACAGTGTTGCAACTCCTACCATACAATGCTTCAAATGGGCTCATCTTTATGGGTTCTTGGCATCCATTGTTGTAAGGAAACCCTAACACTGGAAGATATTCTTCCCACTTCTTGGGATGATGCATTACATACATCCTCAACACGTCTTCAAAGATCCTATTCATCCTCTCGGTTTTCCCATCCGCCTCTGGGTGATACGTTGTGCTAAATGCCAACTCTATCCCTAAACCTGCAAACAATTCCTTCTAGAACCGCGAAGCAAACTTGGCATCTCTGTTTGATATATTTTTCTTGGGAATACCATGCAACCTCACAAACTCCTTTATGAATATTGTGTTATTTCGCTAACAGAATTAATGGACTTGACTACTACAAAATGAGCTACCTTTCTCAACTTATCAATCACTACCATGTTGCATCATGTTGCTCAAATGTTTTAGGAAAATCTGTAACGAAATCCATGGAAATCATCTCCCACTTCCATTTTATAATGGGAATAGGATGAAACAAACTTGTTGGATGCTTGCATTCAACCTTCACCTACTAGTATTCTATGCATTTTCTTATAAAATCAACCACCTCCTTTTTTTTTTATATTCGACCAATAATAAAACTTTTTAATGGCTGCGAGTGTCTTTTGATACCCGAGATGGCTTGAATAAGGTTTAGCATGGCACTTTTTTATTATCAACCTTTTTAATTGCTCACAATTTGGCACATATATTATGATTTTAAATTTGATTACGTCACCATCAGTGAGGTGATATTCCTCACCTTCACCGCTTTATAGTATCGTTTCTCTCAATTGTTGGTATTTTTCATCACGTTATCCAACAATTTCGACCTTTTGTACTAGGTCTGTTTTATAAGAGCTTACAACTGCCACTTGATTGACCTGAATTCTCCTGTAAGAGCATCAAAAACCTTATTTTCTTTGCCCTTAATATACCTAATTTCAAAATCAAACTCACTCAATGTGGCCAGCCATCTTGCTTGCTAGCATTTAACTTGGGTCGCTGAAACAAATAATTGTGCCCTTTATGGTCTGTCATAAGTATTATTTTTCTGTCAAAGAGGTAATGCCTCTACATCTTTAGTACATGGATGATGGCAGTTAACTCTAAGTCATGAGTTACATAATTCACCTCATTTTAATTTAATTTTCTTGACTCATAATACACTACCTTCCCTTCTTGTATCAAGACCCCACTGATCACTTCCTTGCAAGAATCTGTTCATACCATGAAATCCTTGCTAGGGTCTACAATCCTCAACACTGGTGCATTAATGAGCAACTGCTTTAACTACTCAAAGCTTGCTACACACTGAGTTGTCCACTCAAATTTGTTCTCTTTTCTCTGCAAGGATATGACAAGGTGACCCATCTTAGAGAAATTCTTGATTAATCTCATGTAATAACCTGCCAATCCCATGAGTGACCTAATCTCATTCACATTCTTTGGTGATGTCCATTCCATTATAGCCTTTATATTTTCTAGGTCAATTGATATCCCTTCTCTAGAGACAACATGTCCTAAGTAGTGTATCTGGAAGAAGTCACACTTGTTGAGATTTGCATAGAGCTTATGATCCCTTTGCAATTGAAACATTGTCGCCAAATTCTTCACATGCTCTTCCTCTATCTTGGAGTACACTAATATGTTGTCCACAAATGCAATTGCAACATTTTTTCCAAATGCTTCACATGATCTTCCTCTGTCTTGGAGTACACCAATATGTTGTCCACAAATATAGTGATAAACTTGTTTAAATAGGGACACAACAAATTGTTCTTTAAGCACTTGAACGTGGCAGGCGCATTGGATGGTACCACTACAAACTCATAATGCCCATACCTTGTCTTGAAGGATTTGTTATGAATATATTCCTTCTTGATCCTTACTTGATGGTATCTTGACCTCAAGTCAATCTTGGAGAAGATTGATGCTCCCCATAGCTGATAAAAAAGATCATCAATTATTGGCAATGGGTACGTATTCTTTATGGTTACCTTGTTTAGTTGTCTATAACCAATGCATAATCTAAGGGTTCCATCCTTCTTCTTCACAAACAATATAGGTGCTCCCCATGGAGACACACTCGAACTTATGTAACCCTTTTCAAGCATTTCCTTTAGCTACAACTTTCACTCCACCAACTCAACAGTACTAATCTTGTATGGAGCCTTGGATGTTGGTGCTGCTCCAGGTACCAACTTAGTAGAGAAATCTATCTCTCTATGGGTTGGTAATCTAGGGACCTCCACTGAGAAGACATCTGCGTACTACTACAGAACTGGGTACCTTCTCAGCAACTCAATTTTCTCCTTCTCAAGGTCACTGTCAACTTTCTCATCACTAGAAATTTGTACTACAAATAAGGTGCATCCTTTTCTACTATTGCGTTTGGCTTGCATGGTAATGATCAACCTTACTGATGTAAGATTTCTATTACAATGCAAAACTCTGCTCTCTCCTTTCTTATCTAAGCATTCATTTCTTTGTTAAAACAATCCACCTTGGTTTGATGTAAATACAACCAGTCCATGCCCAATAGTATTCCATATACACCTAATGGAAATACATTCAAGTGAGATTTCGAATGCATGCCACTGAGATAGAATACATATGACATTACCCAATGATTGATTCCATTTTTGTTCCGGTTGCGAACTGAACTAACCATGGTTCTTCATGCAATTCCCCGACTAAATTGCATTTATCAATAAGCTGTGGGCTCACATAGCTATAATTAGAGTCCAAATCAATTAAAATGGAGATAGCTTGATCATGTAGCTTACCTTCCATATAAATGATGGATGCATGGTGATCTGCTTGGTGGTTGCCCATTGTTGCATAAATTCTCGACACATTTTGAGTTATGTCACCTACCGTGCGAGCATCTTGAGCACTATAGATATTTGGTCCAACATTTTGTTGATGTGGACAATCCCCTTTCTTGTGGTTTTCACCAGAAATCCAATATTTTAGTGGCTCTCATCCCTAGAACTTGGTATGCTTCGTTATGGTTGTTGCACATTTTTCTTAACAACAACATTAGCTTTCTATTGAAATTGGTTTACAGGGGCTGGTTGCTTACCATCCCTCTTTTTGAGTTTCTTTTAGGCCAATTTCTCGTATTTCCAGCTTTATTCCTTACTTGTCAGTTTCTCTTGATCTTTGGCCTGCGTTTTGCTTGATCATAACAGTGCTTTGGCTTTTCGATGGCATCCTTCAGAGTCGGTGGTTCCAACAATTCAATTTTTTTTATCTCTAAATTCTATAGGCAACCCACAGATGAACCTTTAAATATTGGATTTCTCATCCTTGAGATATGGTACATACCTCAATAATTGTAGGAACTTGGTGACATATTCCTTATCTGATAATTGCCCCATCTTGATTTCATAGAACTCCTTTTCTTTGCCATTGTAATAACATTTAGACAGATATTTATCTATAAAGATATTTTCAAATTGTGTCCAAGTCAACTCCCCTCAACAATCCCCCTAACATTGTTTAGGTTTTCCCACCATATATCTTCTTTTCCCTTCAGGCTATAGGTGGCAACTCTAGCTTTCATATTTTTAGAATAGTTATGTATTCTGAAAAAAGTTCTTCATGCTCAACAACCAAGCTTCTGCATCCTCGTCCTTCTTCATATCCCCATTAAATGTGGATGGCCTGGCTTTCTTAAACTCCTCAGACATATAATTTTTTTCCTTTCTTCCTGAATGATGATGATGGTGATGATGGGAGTAATGATAGTGCCTCCTAGTAGTAGAACTAGATGGTTTTCCAAAATGATGCACATTAATGTTGGTTTCTCCTCTTGGGGTTCTCAATGGAGCATCTCCCTTCACAATGTTCTTACCTTTAGGTCCATGCCTCTTCTTAGACCTGCCACCATCTTCCCCATTGGTATACTCCACTGATCCTTGAGGACTCCTCTTGTCTCTATGATTGACGCTCATCTCATACTGCCTATGCCTCTACAAATCTAGAAGGCTTTACAGAATGATTGCTTTTATCTTAGTTTTCCTCTCTTGGGCTCTTATCAGCCTCCCATTATCTTCCTTGAAGGTCCTAACCTCAACCCTTAGGCTTCTAAGGGTATCCATCCAATCTGGAGAGTGACTCCCTCCCCCTTGGTCAACTGATATTTCCTCTTCATTGGCCCTGAATTGTTCACTTCCCTGCTATGACTGATCTGACCTGTACTACATCATTCTAGTCCTCATTTATGCTTTGGCTCTGTCTTATGCTACTTGAATGTGTTGTCAATCATGCACATTATTAGATAATGCAGAAAGATAAATACATAGACACAATTATGGCCATGAATTTCATGCTCATGGAGTTTCTATGGTGATCCCTGATGTGATAAGACAACCACATTAACATACCCATAATGTTCAGTTTCTCATGTACATCAATTACAATTCAAGTAATCAAAGATTTTACTACATAATCATTAAAATAAACAACCAGTTAGTCACATAGTTCTCCCCTTTTAGAGATACCTTAAAAATCTCCTTGCAACAAAATAATCATATTAGCATATAATTATAACAGTTTACCATCTGAGGTCTACAAGCCATCCCAAATTCATAATTCATCACAGTTGGAGCTATATTTGCTACTGAACTTCCCGTAGTTTCAACAAGTCACAGAGTGAACAATGTCCATTTAGAGCTACTATTTATTTTTTTTAGACCGACTTTTAACACCTAAACATTTAGATTTTTCTAAAAATTGTCAATTTCCCATGATAAAGCCCTCTCTCTCTCTCTCTATATATATATATATTATTCTGTGTGTTGTGTGCATTCCCCTCGCCCCCCACCCTCTTGTTATGCTGAAGAGCTTTATTATATTTATACTCGCTATACTTATTCATGAATAATAGAATTTTGGTAATATTAATTATATTACCTTTGCCACCTGTTAGTGTTAGTCTTTCCAGCCTTCCTCCAGTGATCAAATATGCTCTTACAAAGTGATTTTGAAGTGTCAAGGTCAAATTTTGTCATTTCAGTAAGTCTTCAAGCAAAATTTGGTCACTAGGCATTAGGTCTAGGGTTTGCTCTCACTCTTTTCAAAATTGCCCAAATTCCAATATATGTCACTATTCAGCTGAGTCTATCATCATTCATAGGGTTGTCATTATCATGCCAGTGTCTAATGAGTCATTTTACATCTTGTTCATGCTTCAGTTGTGCATAGGCAAGTTCATTTCCCTCTCCTAGGGTTTTGAAGCCAATTTCTCTTGGACGGTCAAATCATCAGCAAAACTTGTATCCAGATGTTTATACACCTTCCCCTATCCTTCATGTACCTTATAAAACACTTCCCATCCCTTAGATCCGCCAAATTCCTCATTTTTCCACAAACCCTAGTTTCTAGCTACAACTTGGCAATTTTCTAGGTTGGGCCTGTGTTTTTCCCTTTTTGACCCTTTCCCCTCACTCAATCTCTGAGATTCCACTTTCCCCTACTTCCTAACATCCCTTCCTACTCCCAAAAATTTCCTCAAGAATTTAGAAGCCCCTTATCCCCTTCATTTCGCTTCATTTCCACGAAATTCCTTGTTTCACACATCGGGACAAGTCGCACTCAAATAATGTTCCAGAGAAATAAAAGATGAATTTTTTGAAACTGAGAGATTTTTTTGTCCAAAACATGCCAAAGAAGAAAAACCTCTTTCACTTTTTGCACAGGTGTCATGTTTTGAGAGAAATGTCAAGAATTCCGTTGCCTCAGGAGAATCAAAGACACCTCTGAAGTGACCTTGGGAAAATCACGTTTTCTCCTAGATTGGTTGGCAAAATGATTTTCTTGATGGGTAAAATGATAACTATACACAAATATATTTCCAATGAGCTATCATGAGATAAATTTGGGGTTGAGGAAGGCATTCAAAAGTTGACTGCAACAACACTCTTCCTTGAGGCAACCTCATTTGGTGCTTTTTGACCAGTCTTGGGAGATTTGATTTTTGACAGGTCAAATCAACTCCAAATTGAAAAATTCCAGTTGGGTTGGAAATTAGACTAAAATACCTTTCCAACGAGCTATCCTGCGCCCGATTCTGACACCAGGAAGGCCTTCAAAAGCCTCCTGAAAAAGCGCGACATGTCAAGCTAGGTGCGCGACATGTTGGGAGGTGCGCGGCATGTCAGAGGGTCTCACATAGTGGAATTTTGCAACGGGCGCGACACGTTGAGAGGGGCGCGACTTGTTGGGCGTGTTGCGTGACATGTCAAGCTAACTTCCCCCAACTCATTTCAGAATTGCTCAAGCCTCCTTTAATTCATCAAATCGCTTAAGGTAGGCCCTTCAAACTTGTGAATGGCTGCTGGATTAGTTGGGAAACATCATGAATGTGCTTGTAATGATCAAATTGTGCAAGGAAAAAACACTCTATATGGCTGTATGTAAATTTGTAATGAGGCCAGTTCTCCTAGCCGAGAGGCAAAGGAGATCATTCAACATCTCAGAGCTGAAAATGATGCCTTACAGAGTAGATTTGAGGGTGCCCAATGGACCATCACTTACCTGGAGCAGCGCAACAAACAGTTAGAGGAGGCGAAATCACTTGATGAGCTATGGAGGATTTGTAGTGACCGAATCTTGAACCGAAGAAGACCCGGTGACCCATTGCCCGCTGACCGAGAGTCCATGCTCATCCAGGCAAATGCACATTTGGAGAGGCTGTTGGCTAAGACCAACCAAGAGAAAGAACATGAAAAATCATTATTGGGCGCAGATGCACGTGTGCAAGGCCAAAATGAAGATGTTTCAAAGGCGGTTGGCAAAGGCACTAAAATGGAGAAAAAGGCCCGATCCCCTCCGTATTTTGGCCGAGGCTTCCTTGAAGGAGCATAGTACTAAATAGCTCAGCCACAGCACAAATTTCAAAAATTTTTGAGCATTTTGGGTCATTTTGGTATTTTTTGGCAATTTACAGGTTTTTGCTCATTAACGCGTCTCACCCCCGGTGAGACGCGTCGTCCTGGCAACTCCATTTGACAAAAACTCAGCATTTCCAGATTTGTCATGCAAAGTTACATATGCACATGGATGGACTTGAGATTTTGTCATGTTTTGGGCCTCCAAAAAGTCAAAAAACATGCAAAATTTGACTTTTTGCCACCTTTTTGAACTTCAGAAAGCTGTCTTGGGAGAATTGAGTTTTGACAGGAAAAATGAACTCCAAATTCAGAAATTCCAGTTGGGTTAGAAAGTAGACTCATATACCTTTCCAACAAGCCTACTCTTTCCCAATTTCGCCACCTGCAAGTGCCCCAAACATGGCTCCAAAGGCGCGCGACATGTCAGGCAGATGCGCGCGACATGTTGGGCAGTTTTCACAGGAAATTCATCTACAGCTCAGGAACTCGCCCAGTTTTGACTTGAGATGGGATTTTTCACCCTCTTTGATGTAATTAATGTATTTTCATGTTACCATGATACTCATTTACCTATTTTAGAAGATTCATTCATGAAATAGGTGAAAATTAAATGAATGAATTGGTTTCCAAGTTTATAGAGGCAAGTTGTTATGATTGCCTAGATTTTAGTGCTAAGTTTAGAAGTGGTTGAAACAGCTCCTAGAAGGATGAGCTCAACCCCTAGAGGCAAGGAAAGGTGTTAGATTGCCTATATTATGTATTTTCTTAGTCATTTTCAGGGGTTGGAAGGTTGGACTCTTGAGGGAGAAGCTATCATTGTATTATTTCACTGTATCTCTGCAATTTTTGGCTAAGGAAGACCAAGGTTTTGCAGTCCTCTTTGGGATTCTTGTGGACTCATGTGTTGATGGTGTGTTTCTCAATGTTCTTGTAAGCTTTGTTATGTGATTCATTTCCTTTCTTTACTTCTGCACATTAAACAAATGAAGTGTTAAAGTAAGAATTCATGCTTGCCATGCTCTACTTTTAAGTTTGTTTAATTTCAATGTTTTCTACTGTTTAAGGAGAATTAAAAGTTATTGTTTGCTCTCCTTAGCTCCTCACCTGTCATTCCTGACCATCCACTTCAGTTAAAGGCATCAATACCGTCTCCTACCTCGCCCCAAAGAACCCCTGCAGAAACTGTGTCCAATCCCCGCACCCAAAATTGCCATCCCCTCAATTTGCCACCAAAAACCCAAAAACTCCAAAATCAATCTTTCTAATCAGTTTACTAGCCTAATATCAGTGTTACCTTATTGGTCATCTCATCTATTGGAGATTTTAGAGAAGACCGGAGAGAGCCTTCTCCTGCCCCGTAGGGCTAGCTACGAGGCTAAATGGTTTGATGTAGCCTTGAGGTTTACCTTTCTCAGCCTGAGGTGAAATTTCAAGTGCTAACACCACCTAGACCCGACAGTCCCTACATCCACATCACTCCTCGTGGTTAGACACATATCTATCGATCCGATGACTCTCCTCTCTTGGCACCCCGATCTATAGTATCTGCCACTATGGCTTGCACGTCTGATAATTCCAAGTTGGGAACGACGCAGTTGGGCTTATGGCTCATGGTTCTGACCCCCGCATCTAGCGTTCCACATCTCCTCCATAAAAAATGATGGTCCATGATGACTATGCCACCTCGCCACAATATAGAAGAAATGTCTTAGGCGAACAACTACTAAATTCATCAAGAAGCGGTTAGTATTTGATCATTATGTTTATGACATCTATGCGAAAACTTACCATTTTGGTTGTCACAAGCATAATAAAAAGAAATCTTGTGATTCTAATTGTTCCTGCAAAAAACATTGTTCTATATATACCTTAAGATAAAAGTTTAAAAAGTTTGTTTGTTTTTTTTTTGTTTTGTTTTTTTTGTTTTTTTGTTTTTTTGTTTTTTTTTTTGTTTTGTTTTTGTTTTTGTTTTCTTTTGTTTTTTTGTTTTTGTTTTTGTTTTTGTTTGTTTTTGTTTTTTTTCACTCGGGTAACTCAAATTGTTGTTGATGCATGATCTTAGGGTTTCTTCTATGTATCCATCCATTATCAACTTCACAAGAGGGGGCTTTGACCCCTCCTTTTATTAGTTCGTTACAAGAGTTTGTAAAGATTCTAGATTTACTAGTATTCCCTTTCAATCTCCCCATCTTCGACATCATTTTCATAGAGTAGGTGGCCAAAGTGGGATTTTTTTCTTTCTTAGAGAAACCTCCACGGGGTGTATCTTGGCAAGCTAGAACTCTAGGGCGTTACCTGCCAAAAGCGGTGAAAGATCCAAAACATGAGGTTAAATCTAGCATGATTAGAGAATACATCCAATATATGTGGGATCATGCTTTGATCTGCAAGTTCAACGAACTGTGGCCCTATAAAATGTCTCTAGTTGGATGGATCCAAAATAAATGGAACCTCCAAGGTCAAATAGAACTAGATCTAGGGGTGAAAGGATTATTCATGGTCATTTTCTCAAGATTGTAAGACAAATAAAGGGTTTTTGAATGAGGACTATATTTTTTTTAAATGTAGGGTTGTTTGTGCAATTTTGGAAGGAGTTGTATAATCTAGAGAAGGAAGACTTACTTGCTTCCTTGATGTGGGTTCGACTCTTTTCTCTTCCAAAGGAATATTATGAGGAGGAGATCCTTGAAGGCATAAATGATTCCATTGGCAACTTTTTCATGGTCCCAAAAATAACTAAGAGAGGGAGGTACACATCATATTCTCATATATGTGTTTATATGAATATCTCCCAACCCCTTCCAACTTTAATAGATATTTATTATCAAAATAATCTTTAGAAGCAACCTTTAAATTATGAACTTGTCACCTTTAGATGCAAATGTTTTCATGAATACAGGAAACTTATTATGGGTTGTCTGATGAATGAAATGTAATTTCCTGAATAACACCCCTCTCAAAAATAGCATGATGATTTGGTAAAATTCACCCAATGAAGAAGAAATTTGAGTCCTCACAGTGCCTCAAATCCTGACCAATTCCCTAGATTTGAAATATGTTCGAGTCTCTCTCCTCTCCAAAGGACTCTTTGGAGAAAGATAATATTTAATCAAGGCCGCAACTAGTAACCCATAAGCCATTACTCAATCCTCCACAACCTATGCAAAATTTTCTTGAAGAGTATCGATAAAAGTCATCATTGGAGGAAATGGTTCACTCCCTATCAAAAGAAGTTGGAACACAAGTTGAAGCATAAGCCCTACTAGAAGATATGGATTTGGATTATCCACATCTGACTGCCCTTATAGAAGAGTGGCATGGAAAATATATGAAGGACATACCAATTTATTATGCTAGGATTCTTTACAAGGCCTATCTCTGGTGCAAGGAAGAAGACCAACTGGGCTTGAGTTCTTCAAATTCCTATCCTAAGATTCACACAAAGGATTTCAAGATGATCTCTAGGCAAGACAAGGAAGCTAGAAGAAAAAGCCACAAGAGAAATAAAGCGTTGATCCAAGTAGATGATGAAAAATGATTCAACTCAAGGAAAATCATGCCAATGTTAAAGGCATTTCATCTCTTGAATCCTTAAAACTCAAAGGAGTTTTCTATGTAGTAATGATTTTCATAGTTATTTTTTGTTTTTCTGTTATTGGTAGGTAGCTTTCTAGTCTCATCCAAGCTTGATACGAAGAATATCATGGATTTTGGTCCTCTTTTGGAAATCCTAGTTATATGTAACTTTTTTTTTCTTTTCTGATTAATGGAAGGATCCACTAGTTTTTTTTTAAGGAACGATTGTAGTTCTGTTAAACAATATGGATTTTAGCCAAAACCATTACATTTAGTAGTAATAACAATTCTTCATCCCTCTAAAATTGTTTTGACCAGAGACAATGAAATTTCAGATTCTTCTTCTCTAGATATTCTACACGATTCTCCTTATACATACACCAAAAAATCCCATTGACATTAACATACTTGCATAACATATTAAAATTTATAGAAATACTAACAGAAAAACCACTGCCATATGCTATCTATTCATCTCCTACTGTGGATTGTTGCACACATCTTCCATGTCATTTGATTTTTCATTCCCCAACTGATCTTCGACCTCAGGTTCCAATTGCTTTGCTCCTTGTTGAATCTCCATTTGCATGATGGGATCCTGAGGGGAAGCTCCCAATTCGCCGCATGGTGGTTCATTGGTACCACCCTCCTCAATTATGAAAACTTCCTTTAAAACACACACCACAACAATCTCCACCCTCTCGTTCAAATTCTCTACCTTCGTGTCCAGAGTCCCAATCTTCATCATGATAAGTTGCGTTGTAGCATGGACATTCTCTACGTCCTTTCTCAAGCCCTCTAACTGATTTGAGACGAGGATGAAATGAGACTTGGCTTTTGATCCTTGAAATCATAGCCTCCACCTCATTCCTAAACGCTCAAAAGTAGTTTCCATATGAATCTCCAACACCATTTCTTGATGGAGAAGCCATATCTTTGACTCGAAGATAATGCACAATAATCCATAATGCATAAACTCTCCAAATCCATCTTCTTATAGCTAATATCAACTCCAATTTGATGGCTCGAAAGGACCTTTCATGTTTAATGCAATGCATTAATTCCCTCCCTGAAACCAAGCTAGAATTCATAGCTTCTTGCCTCAAGTTGAATGTCCACATGATTGATATGAACTGATCCTCCTCGAGCTCATAGATAACCATTTCGTCGCAAGCTCTCTGTACAAAATTACATCCTGCGTGTTCCTAGCTATCGTTCATCCTGCATTATTTTTCATTACTTTCCATCTGTGTATTGATGGTGAAAAATTATCACCAATACTTCCCTTGCTTAACAAATGTACCACGTGCATAATTATGATACTTAATCTCCCTGTTAGACATTGCTCTTCTCTCGATACTCTTTAGCATTTTTTATACCTTCCGTTCATTCGATTTCATGGGATATGGCATTTTATGGGTGTGCGTTCGTTTACTCTTAATTCTCCTTGCTCTAACATTGCAGCGCAATTCACTTGCTCATCCGCTAGGCCATTATTTTGCCTTTTGATGTGATATAACACTATGAAAACAAATTTATCCAACATTAATATTATTCTTTGCATTGTTGGATTTGGATCTAACTCCTTGTTAATGTTATGAAACCAGCTGAAGAAAAGGTAGAAAAGATAGATCAACGCCTTAGAATTTAGCCTCTTCGAGGGTGCAACCTCCTTTAAATTACATAAATGAACAATTCTTGGATGATTCAAATGACAAAACCTCCTTTCTATATATAGGAGTCTAAGGAGTCACAATATAATCCAGCCGACCTAACAATAATA